>CM056060.1:48970377-49260377 GCA_029574335.1 Rana kukunoris
TTTTATAAAAAAAAAATATTTTTTTATAAAAAAAAAATATTTTTTTATAAAAAAAAAAATATTTTTTTATAAAAAAAAAAATATTTTTTTATAAAAAAAAAAATATTTTTTTATAAAAAAAAAAGGGCTTGCCATCTGGGGCCCTTGGTGGCCTCCGGGCCCCTAAACATTTATTTTTTATTTTTTTTAGGGTGGTTCACATCCGGGCCCCTGGGGACCCCCGGGCCCCTTACAGGTGTAATGCCTGTACCCCCCTGATGGCGGCCCTGGCTGTACAGAACACAGCCATCCGGATCCAGGACACACATCAGAAGCCCAGGAACGAGGGAGCAGCATAAAGGAGCAGTTTAACTATACGCATTCTACCCCAGCAGGGGTGAGTGCCTCTGGTAAGTGGGGAATCATAAGGGGGAGCACCGGACCCACTACGAAGAGCACCCAATGTGTTGTTTAAAATAAAAGAAAAAAAATTGGCCCTTTAATAAAAAATAAAAGAAAAATATATTAAAAAAATATATTTGTTTATAAAAAAATATATATTTTTATAAAAAAAGGGCTTGCCATCTGGGGCCCTGGTGGCCTATGGGCCCCTGGGGACCTCCGGACCTCTAAAAAAAAATAAAAGAAAAAAAATTGGCCCTTTAATAAAAAATAAAAATATATAAAAAAAAACCCAGCAGGGGTGAGTGCCTCTGGTGAGTGGGGAACCATAAGGGGGAGCACCGGACCCACTACGAAGAGCACCCAATGTGTTGTTTATGATCACCTATTCACTTAGGAGCACCTTGGACTATTCACTGTCTCAGCTATCCTACATTATCCATGATAAATGGACTTGTATATCTAATCTGGACTTCTGACTGCTAATTGTGTCCACCTATTTTGTTCACTCCATTAATTGCTCCCCTAGGCCCCTATTGGGTCTAACTGCACACTTAGGAGAGCATTTGCGTTTTATCTGCTTATGACTGGACTCATTCAGTATTTGATGAAAAGCGCTGCTAAAACTAGCTTTACCGCAAATGCCAGCACCGTGCCAGTGTGAAAGTACCCTAACAAGCTTACTTGTTTAGTGTTACAGAGGAGATCTAGTGCTAGTATTATTGCTCTCACTCTAATGTTCATGGTGATATGCAAATACATTTTACATATGCATGCACGACTTATGTATGCGCTCGCTTCTGAGTGATGGGTGTGCTTTAATTTTTTTCTTATTTATTTTACTTTTTATTTTTACACTGTCCCTTTCATTTGTTGTAATCACTTTTTTTTATATTACAAGGGATGTAAACATCCCTTGTAATAGAAACAAGGATGACAGGTTCTCTTTATAAAATACCTCAAATCTCTTCTTCACCTTTTTTGTCATAACATCGCTCTGGTCCTCCAAGGCCATCAAATCAGATCTACTCTTTGATCGCCTGTGTGACCAGCCAGCAGCACCATTGGATCGTCTCTCGGGTGAGTCGGTGGAAACGGTAAGTTCGAGAAACACCAGCAAGGACGTTCACCCCCCCCCCCCCCAACTTCTGAAAGTGTTCCAGCAGCTCATGAGCCACTCGGAACGTCTTCAAGAGAAAGCCAGCCACCGGTTTAAAAAAACATTATCTTGGTTATGGCTGATATCTTTAGCCAAAATCCCAGTAAACCACTTGTAAACCGCTGTGTATATGTAAGGCTGGCCGGAGAAGTCTGAGGGGTATATATCCTTTCTCCTCTGTCTGATGCTGCGTTGGCTTGCATTCAGGGTCACAGCCGACGCACGTCATTTTCGGGTGGCCGCGTCACTTCCGGTTTTCGTTGCAGTGTGGCCAGTCGGCTGCAGGGGTCTTGTGTTGTTTCCCCTCCCAGTGCTCATCGGGGAGCCCCATGTCTGCTTACCTACTTTTGCCAGTGCTCATCCCGGGCATAATCAGGGGGGCGTCCGCTCACCCACTTCTCCCGGTGCTCAAGCCAGTATCAGCGGGGGTGCCGTGTTGGATGCATCGTACATGGTTCTCATGTACGGGTCAGGAGGGGGGGGGGTGAGTGGCAGTCTGCTCCCACCAGGCCATCCTTTCTGGGGACAGGGCCTTGGAGAAGAAAAGGAGGACAGTGTAGCCAGCTAATCAAAGAAAAAATGCACAGGATTGACTGGGACTGCACCACTGTCTCACGGGGATACAGCTCCCAGAGAAGGGATCTTCTCTGATCACTCCTCCCCACCGATCAACCTTTCTGCCCCCCAACTTCCCCGAAACTGCACGGGGGGGGGGGGGGGGCTTTGCACAATACAGGAGGGAGGGCAGGTGTCATTGATGGGAAGGATGTATAGGTTGCAGTGTCCTCCGCAGGAAGGACAGTGGTATGTCCTGAATAAATGCACAAACATTACACAGATCATGGTGGTACATGCTTCCCGCTGGAATTGTAATTTCACTTTGATTAGTGACAGTACGAATATGTTTCAGAGGGGTGTTGTCCGCTGCATCGAGGTCCGTGGGAGGAAAGATGCATGGTGGTAGCGCAAGTTACCTTGCAACATGGATCACAGGGAAGTGGGCGGTAGACCATAGGTAATTTTCTGCAATAGTGAATCTGATTGCCAGATGTCTAGGCTGGGGGAACAGTAAAGGGGGGGGGGCTGGTTGGTGTCTCAGCTCCGCTGTCACGGTCATTTTGCGATTCATGCTATTGGTCATATAATTTCTGGCATCATGTCGTGTCGTGTTCCAGTCATAGCAGGGCTGTCATAAAGGGTTACAGTCATAGTGTGTTCCATCAAAGCGTGTTCCAGTCATAGCGGGGCTGTAACAACATGTTCAGCTATAGTGGGGCTGTTATTACGTGTTCAGTCATAGCATGTTCAGTCACAGCATGTTTGGTCATAGCAGGGCTGCCATGACATGTTCACAGAGGCGTCTCTAGGCTTTGTGAGGCCTTAGACAAAAAAAACGTAGACATGAGGCCCCACTCACACCCATAATAGCAAAAATAATTCAAGCGATAAAAATTAACTGAATAAAGAGGGTACGGGGAGGGTAAGTGGACACAGTACAGGGAGGAGCAGTAGGGCACATTACAGGGAGGAGCAGGAGGGCACAGTACAGGGGGAGGGTAAGTGAACACAGTACAGGAGGAAGGAGAGTACAGTACAGGGGAGGGTAGCTGTCATAGTACAGGGGGCAGGATGGTGCACTACAGGGGGAGGGTAAGTGGACCCAGTACAGGGGCCAGACGGTACAGTACAGGGGAGGGTCAGTGGACACAGTTCAGAGAACAGGAGGGCCCAGTACAGGGGGAGGGTAAGTGGACACAGTACAGGGACAGTAGGGTACAGTACAGGGGGGAGCAGTAGGGCCCAGTACAGGGCAAACTAATTTTGTTTTGGTCCAGCGTGGCACGACCGCGCAATTGTCAGTTAAAGTGACGCAGTGCCAAATTGTAAAAAGTGCTCTGGTCAGGAAGGGGGAAAAATCTTCCGGGGCTGAAGCTGTTAATTAATGTACATTCCAAAGTGCTGGTACAATAAATAATAAGCAAAAAACATAATGTCACACAAAAAAATCCAACAAAACGGTGCTGTAAAAAACTTCTGCAGATCTACTGCAAACTATTTGTCCGGAACTTCAGTGTACCATCACCAAAACAAAGTACATACCATTTGTTTACCAAAAAATGTACTCCTTAAACTTATGAGGTTTACATGCACTTGTTATCTGCTGGATATTTACAACCACTTCACTCAAAAATCAACACTGCAGGTATAGTAGCTTGGTCCAGTACCAACCACAGGGAATCCTTCAAATGCAAAGAATAAAGCAATACCAATTGTCCCTTGATCTGCCTTCCAGCAAATTCGGTAACATTAGCAAAGGAGCATTTGCAGGTCCTTGGAAATGTTACTATCAAAAGTTTTGAAAGCCTGCGGGCTTCCCTTCTTAAAATCTTGGATCTTAGTGTAAATAAACTCATTGCCGAATCACTGAGCCCCTATTGCGGCCAGATCATGAGAGAAGGAAGAGAAAAGCCACGGGATCGCAGAGCGGTATATCATGCCGTTACAACTTACATTGAAACTTCCTCCGCTCTGCTCACTCACACAGCCCCGCCTCCTCCTGACCCCATGCCTGTAATAGACAACACATCCCAGCATTGGATCCGCATTCTGTGAATTACAGGTGCAGGGTCAGGATACTGAGCATTTGCGCGAGTACTTGTACTGGCGCAAATGTTCCCAATGCCAGATTCAATACTTTTTTTTTTTCTAGAGAGCGGGTGGGGAAGGGGCGGAGAGCGGAGCAGAGCACCCCCCCCCCCTGCCTAGATGATCAGCGCGGGGGACCATACAGCCTTCATTTTGAAAAGCTGTGTGTGTGTTCCCCGCCGCGCCACATCATAGCCCCTCCCCCTTGTCCGGGCAGTTTGATAGACAGATCACCCATCCAATTACTAGGGGGACATGGCTGCATTACTGGGGGGACATGGCTGCATCTCTGGGGGTACATGGCTGAATTACTGGGGGGGGGGGGGACATGGCTGCATCTCTGGGGGGACATGGCTGCATTACTGGGGGGACATGGCTGTATCTCTGGGGGGACATGGCTGCATTTCTGGGGGGACATGGCTGCATCTCTGGGGGGACATGGCTGCATTTCTGGGGGGATATTTAAAAAAAGGTATCGGTATTCGGTATCGACGAGTACATGAAAAAAAGTATCGGTACTTGTACTCGGTCCTAAAAAAGTGGTATCGGGACAACCCTAGTTGTAACAGTGGGCTATACCGCTCTGCAATCCTGCGGCTCTCCTCCTCCTCCATGCTCTCTGCCATCGGGACGATCACTGGAAGAACAGTTCCTGATCAACCCAGACCACCGGCAGTGCTCGCCTCCTCACCAGACCTCATTTTCCACTCGCAGAATGCGAGTGGAAAATTTGAGGTCTGTGTGTGTATATATATATATATGAAAATACACATATATATATATATATACATACATATACATGGCTTTTTTTCAGCAGGAACGCGGGGGAACGCAGTTCCGGCACTTTCCAAACTGAATGTATGTAATGGAAAGAGGTTCTGGGGCAGGGATGGACTGGCCATTGGGACTACAGGGAGTTTCCCGGTGGGCCGATGGCTCAGTGGGCTGGCTTCAGTGACAGTGGACCGCCGCCCCCCTCCGCTCCTCTGTCTCTCCCTTCCCACAGCGCTCACCTGGAGGGAACAAAGAAGCAGGGGGAGGAGCAGGGGGGATGACAGAGGAGCATGGGGGAGGGGGCAGACAGCTGACTCAACAGCTATGGCCTGGGAGTTTCTCCCTTTTGCCTAATCTTGTCCCATAAGGGGGCACCAAACTGATCCTTTCCCCCGGGTGAAATAATGTCTAGCTTCCCCACTGGTACTGCCTATAAGAGTACCAGTACCAGCCGTTCTACTCTAATAAAGTAGAACGGCCAGTGGCTAGTGAAGGGGGAGAGGGGGCTTGGGTGGTCGGGGGGGGGGGTGCGGGAGTTGTCCGGCCGCCATGGGAGAGACCTGTCAAAGTGGGCCAGTCTGGATGAAGTCCAGGGCCAAATTTCTGTCCCAGTCCAGCCCTGTTCTGGGGTGTACTGGAGAGTCTATTGATGCTGGCTTCTGGGGGGTCTATTGTTGCTGGAGGGAATCTATTTTTGCAAACGAACGGGATCTATTGTTGCTGGGGAGTTCTTCTGTTGCCTGTGGGAAATCTATTGTTGCTGGGGGGGTCAGTCATTGCTAAGAGGGATGTACTGTTGAGGGAGGGGTCTTTGTCTCTGGGTGCTGGAGGGTCTATTGATGCTGGCTACTGGGAAATCTATTGTTGCTGGAGGAGGGGATATATTTTTGCAGGGGAGTCTGATGTTGCTGGAGGTGGGTCTTATGTTGCAGGGAGTCAATCATTGCTGGGAGGGATCTGCTGGCTGCTGGAAGGTCGATTGATGCTGGCTGTTGGGAGTCCATTGTTGCTGGGGTGGATCTATTGTCGCTGGGGTGTCCATTGTTGCTAGATCTATTTTACTGCCTTTCTTGTTATCATTAACAAATTCTATACAAAATATGTAGCATCACAAAATACTTGTTTCTGCATTCTCTAAAAGGGGTGGTACTGGGAGGTGGGTAAGGGGTGGAACCGAGGAACGGTGCTCGGAGGTGGGTAGGGGGTGGGGTCAAGGGTGACTTGGAAGGAGTTCCTGCACCTATTCTCCGAGAAAAAAATCCCTGTATACAGTGCCTTGCAAAAGTATTCGGCCCCCTTGAACTTTGCGACCTTTTGCCACATTTCAGGCTTCAAATATAAAGATAACTGTAATTTTTTGTGAAGAATCAACAAGTAGTGGGACACAATCATGAAGTGGAACGAAATTTATTGGATATTTCAAACTTTTTTAACAAATAAAAAACTGAAAAATTGGGCGTGCAAAAGTATTCAGCTCCTTTACTTTCAGTGCAGCAAACTCTCTCCAGAAGTTCAGTGAGGATCTCTGAATGATCCAATGTTGATCTAAATGACTAATGATGATAAATAGAATCCACCTGTGTTTAATCAAGTCTCCGTATAAATGCACCTGCACTGTGATAGTCTCAGAGGTCCGTTTAAAGCACAGAGAGCATCATGAAGAACAAGGAACACACCAGGCAGGTCCAAGATACTGTTGTGGAGAAGTTTAAAGCCGGATTTGCATACAAAAAGATTTCCCAAGCTTTAAACATCCCAAGGAGCACTGTGCAAGCGATAATATTGAAATGGAAGAGTATCAGACCACTGCAAATCTACGAAGACCTGGCCGTCCCTCTAAACTTTCAGCTCATACAAGGAGAAGACTGATCAGAGATGCAGCCAAGAGACCCATGATCACTCTGGATGAACTGCAGAGATCTACAGCTGAGGTGGGAGACTCTATCCATAGGACAACAATCAGTCGTATACTGCACAAATCTGGCCTTTATGGAAGAGTAGCAAGAAGAAAGCAATTTCTTAAAGATATCCATAAAAAGTGTAATTTAAAGTTTGCCACAAGCCACCTGAGAGACACACCAAACATGTGGAAGAAGGTGCTCTGGTCAGATGAAACCAAAATCCAACTTTTTGGCAACAATGCAAAACGTTATGTTTGGCGTAAAAGCAACACAGCTCATCACTCATGGTTTGGGCCTGCTTTTCTTCAGCAGGGACAGGGAATATGGTTAAAATTGATAGGAAGATGGATGGAGCCAAATACAGGACCATTCTGGAAGAAAACCTGATGGAGTCTGCAAAAGACCTGAGACTGGGACGGAGATTTGTCTTCCAAAAAGACAATGATCCAAAACATAAAACAAAATCTACAATGGAATGGTTCACAAATAAACATATCCAGGTGTTAGAAAGGCCAAGTCAAAGTCCAGACCTGAAACCAATCGAGAATCTGTGGAAAGAACTGAAAACTGCTGTTCACAAACGCTCTCCATCCAACCTCACTGAGCTTGAGCTGTTTTGCAAGGAGGAATGGGCAAAAATTTCAGTCTCTCGATGTGCAAAACTGATAGAGACATACCCCAAGCGAATTACAGCTGTAATCGCAGCAAAAGGTGGCGCTACAAAGTATTAACTTAAGGGGGCTGAATAATTTTGCACGCCCAATTTTTCAGTTTTTTATTTGTTAAAAAAGTTTGAAATATCCAATAAATTTCGTTCCACTTCAGGATTGTGTCCCACTTGTTGATTCTTCACAAAAAAATTACAGTTTTATATCTTTATGTTTGAAGCCTGAAATGTGGCAAAAGGTCGCACAGTTCAAGGGGGCAGAATACTTTCGCAAGGGACTGTATATATATACATATATATAATTTTTGACATCTATCACATTGTACTTTAAGCCCTTTCACATGAAGGGTCCAATCGGGTCTACCTGTCAGTTTTTCAGGCAGACCTGATCCTTTAGGCCCCGTACACACAAGCAAATAGATTTGTTCAAATCGGTCGGACCGACCGATTTGAACAAATCTGTCTGCTGGCCGTTTTGGTTTGATCGCTCTACACACGATCAAACCAAAATCCCCGCCAGCAGACAGTGCGGTGACGTTGACACCGCCATGTCACCGCACCAGGAAGTAAAATTACTTCCGCGCATGCGTCAAATCCATTTGACGCATGTGCGAGAAGATATGTCTGCTGGTTAGCGTACTAACTAGCAGACATATTGGGCGGACGGATTCGCAGCCGATAGATTTTAAAGCATGCTTTAAAATCTGTCGGCTGGCCAAATCCATCTGCTCGCCCGTACACACGATCGAATCTGTCTGCTGGGACGGTCGGGCCGACCGTTTCCAGCAGATAGATTTGATCGCGTGTACGCGGCCTTATGGAACGTGGACCCAACAAAAACAAACTTAAGTGGGATCCATTATCCTCTGCCTGGGTGGATCAGAACGGATGCCAGTTGGGTATAAACAGACAGGTGGTCCGTTTATATCTGACTGCCCATAGAGCAGTGTGGGCTGTGTCTGTGTCCGCTTGGCATAAACAGAGCAGACCTGTTAACCTCTTGCTTTGCTCAGCGGGTAGTCGGCAGACAGATGCCCTGCTGAGCAAAGCAGAGTCTGTCCCATGTGAAAGGGGCCTCATTGATGTCTTGTTTTGTCCCATCACCTTTGCTCTGTAACCTCTGTTGTACTCTCTAACTGCCCCCACCTCTTATTCCCTTGCTCTGTCCTTATGTCCCCTTTCCTGCCCATCTATCCCTCATCTATCTCTAGTCCCTATTATGTACAAGCAGCTGGCTGTATAATAAGTACAGTCAGACATGATACATCACCTTACCTCTACCTTCTTCTGAGTATCTACGACATTCCTGCTACTGAGCCTTCTGGCCCCTCCCCCTGGTCTCACTCAGCCCCTCCCCACTCATCTCACTTACCTCCAGTTCACCAATGATTATGCTGGAATAGAGGCGGTTCTGGTCCTGCCCGCGTGGGAGGGGATTTTGAGAGAAGCAGCAACTGACCGATATGCTGAAATGAAAGGCTATTGTCTGGCTTACATGTGGGAGAGGAGGAGGGGCCGTGGGAGCCAGTGAAAGTTAGTGTGGAGGCAGCAGCTGAAGCTCACAGTGCCCGGCACTGCACTGCATCTTACTGGTCTAATGTCTGCTGTGCTGAGTAGGTGTGAGCAGGGCTGTGCCAGCATAAGCACTTGAGGGACCGTCATCTTTAGTGTCCCCCTCTTCTGCCCCCCCTAAGGTGGCCTTATGCTGGCGCTGGCCCTGCCGAGTGGCTCTATCTGTGATCCGGAGCCGTCAGCTCCTGCGCCCCCCGGTGAGCTGGTCCAGAATGCAGCCTTGTGATTTTTACCCGCTTACAGACCGGTCAGGATTCAGCACTTTTCTGATGGGAAGATCCCTGCTGCCAGCCTCAGATGCAGCTCTTTTATTAAACAGATCAGGCGGCCGAGAGGCCCCTGTCAGTGCGTTTTTACGCTAAAGATAGTTCTTAATGACATTGGCTGTATGTTTCTGGTTGTTTTCCTGCTACAGAATAAATATGGGGCCAATGACACACCTCACTACTGGTATGGCACGATACATAAATATCTGCCTGTTATTTTCAGCACAGAGGACACTATTGATCCTGATCAAATCTCCAATACATTTGCAGAAATGCAGCCCCAAACTTTCAAGGAGACTCCACCATGCTTCATCAGTCCAGAACACCTGCTGCCTTTTTTATGCACCCCAGTTCTGATGTTTTGAGGCATAGTTGAGTTGTTTAGCTTTGTTTCCTTGTCAGATGTAAGACTTTTGTGGCCACAAATCTTCCATTAAAACCAATTCTGGCAAGACTTCTCCAGAAATTAGATGGGTGTACCTGGGTCCCACTGGTTCCTGCCCATTCTCTGCTAAGGGGAAGAAAGCATTATGTGTCTTATCTGCTGAATTAAGTTTCCTTGGCCGACCACTGTGCCTATGGTCCTCAACATTGCTCGTCTTCTTTGTGCTTGAAATTGAGAACTTGAACAGTGCACCCAGAAACCCCAGTCTACTTTGAAATCTTTACCTGGGAGAGACCTTGCTGATGCAGTATAATTACCTTGTACAGGCGGTCCCCAGGTTACAAACAAGATAGGGACTGTAGGCTTGTTCTTAAGTTGAATCTGTTTGTTAAGTTGGAAAAGGTACATTTTTTAAATGTAGCTCCAGCCAAAAAATAAATGTTTAAGCTTTTTGGATAACATAGGGAAGGGTTATCACCCCTGTAACATTTGTTTTGCTGTCTGTACACTTATTCAGAAGATTTAACCTCACTTTCTGTCCCAATAACAATTGGATTTAGAAAATGTGGGGTTATTAATTAAACAAGGATTGGTGATAAAGCATCAGTGGTAACACCTTGTTCCCCATATTAACTCTGAGGCCTCGTACACACGAGGGGATATGTCCGCTGAAAACGGTCCGATGGACCGTTTCAGCAGACATCTCCGCTCGTGTGTATGGGCTAGCGGACAGATTTCTCCACCCGACAGATTTCAAAGCATGCTTTGAAATCCATCCGGTGGAATCTGTCCGCCCGACATGTCTGCTGGTTAGTACACTTACCAGCAGACATGTCGTCCCCCACCGCCGCCGCGCCGCCGCCGAATGGATTCGGCGCATGCGCGGAAGTGTTTTACTTCCTGGTGCGG
This sequence comes from Rana kukunoris, assembly GCA_029574335.1. Classification (NCBI taxonomy): domain Eukaryota; kingdom Metazoa; phylum Chordata; class Amphibia; order Anura; family Ranidae; genus Rana; species Rana kukunoris. The sequence continues at coordinate 48,981,038 of CM056060.1, forward strand.
TGACGTGGCGGTGACGCGGCGGCGTCAACGTCACCGCCGCGTCACCGCGCCGTCCGGCGGCGGGGAATTTGATCCGATGGTGTGTAAACGCCATCGGATCAAACTCCCGATCGGACATATCCGATGGAAATGGTCCGTGGACCGTTTTCATCGGATATGTCCGATCGTGTGTATGGGGCCTGACAGGAGATCATTTCCCTTACTTGGGTAGATTTCCTCTCACTTCCTGTTGTCTGCCTCTGTTTGTAAGTAGGAGTCGTTTGTAAGTTGGATGTTTGTAAGTAGGGGACCACCTGTATCTTGTTGCTGTGCTCAGACTTGCCATGGTGTATGACCTGTGACATGAAACGATTTTGCACCATCTCACCTAAGCAGCAGCATTTGGCTGTTCCTCACCCAGGTTTAAGCCTCCTGTGTAGCTGTTTCTGTTATAGTTAATGACTGGAATTCAACTTGCATATGAAATTGATCATTAGCATCTGCTTGGTATAAAATTGGTTATTTATACACCAGACTCTAATCCTACAAAGTCCCTGACTCTTTGCAAGTGTAAGAATTTATTGTTGGTTTGAAGCCAAAGGGTAGTCACACCAAATATTGATTTGATTACGATTTTTCTTCTGTTTGCTCACTTTGCTTTTTGTAAATTGATAAAAATAAACAATACAAATTCGTTTTGAGAGCATTCTTACTTTACAGCATTTCTTCATAACTGCCTAAAACTTTTATATGGTACTACATATCTAAAGCCAAATTCATTTTTAACTTTTGGATTGAGTGGATAGAGGTCACAAGCCCTGTCAGATTTGTATTGATGCCAGTGCCCCTGCTAGGGAAAGTCACCTTCTTTGCCTGTTCTTGTGACCACTCACTGGGATTCTAAGTGAGGAAAATAAATAAATAAATTGGGAAATCATTCACTTTGGAAAATTTTCAGTTATGTCTACAGGACAGAAAGTGAAGGGAAATCTTTAGAATAGGACACCACAAACAAAAACCTTTATATAAGTGATCACATACCTTTTGTTCTCAGCTGCTTGAGACGCTCAGAAATCTGAGGGAGGAAAAACAGCACACTGGTTTTCCTAGTGAATGGCTGTGCAGGGGGGGGGGTGTCAGCACAAGTCTATTTGTTGAAAAGAAGGCCGAGTTTGCAGCACAGCTGTGACCATCTTGTGCTTTCCTGCCTAGTGTGGTTAGTTTTTAATAGGAAAGCAGAGAGACTGGCAGGAACACTGGGGATTTTACACAAAAAAAGCAATACAAAGAACAGGATGCTTTTTCATACAAGGCACATATCATGAATATGAAATTGGACATACACATTCTTTAACTGTATTTGCAATATGGCAAACACAATTATCATCCCATCTTTATAATGTATACCATTGTATTACCAACATTTGCCTAAATTGTATCCTAAAAATAAAACATAATAACATTAAAATGTTAAAGGAAAACAGATATTTTATTTAGGCAATCAATAAGAAACAGTCCTGTCAGTTTTTCCAGCAGAGATGGACAAAAACTCACAAAAATATTTACAAATATAACAAAGAAATACAAAGGAGTAACATGGGAAATATTAAAAATAGAGAGAAAAAATAAAATAGCCATTGACCATTGCAACATTATTTTTTCATTTTAATATTCAATAAAAATACATATTATAAATTAGCTGTAACCTTGAAAGAAATTAAATTAACAATGTGTATGCAAGATGTTTATTCCAGGCTTGGGACTTCCCAAAGGGTTAAAAATGTGCTGGGAATCGGTTGCTGCATTCACATTTTGCTACATACAAAGTTTGGGTTGAAATAAAGGTACAAAGTAAATACAAAATAAAACATATTTGGCTTGTAAATTGCAAAAATCAGTTGAATGAAGTAAGTGCAAGTCAAAGTTAATCCATCAGCTAACTCAGTGATTAGAAACATGCAGCCCTAAAGCTGATAAAGCAAAACTCCACTTTCTTTTTGGGTTATAAAGTGAGGATTCCCCATTCCCAGAAAATGGGATTCCCATATTTTGCAGCTGTACAACTATTGCAGGCACAGTTCCCAGTGTCAATTGTTGAGTTAAAGGGGAGTTCCAGCCAAAATGTATGTTTATTAAAAGTCAGCAGCTACAAAAAGTGTAGCTGCTGGCTTTTAATAAACATTCACTTACCGCTCCACGTTCCAGCGACGCGCCGCCCGGGGGTCCGCTCCTCTCCCCCCCTCCCCGGCCGGCGTCTTCATTCTAACTGTGGGAACCCGACCGTGACAGCCTTCGGCTTCACGGCCGGGCACCCACTGCGCATGCGTGCGCGGCCCGCCGCTGATTGGACAGGCGATCGTATGGGACCTGTCAGTGTCCCATGCGATCGCCTACAGGGAGGGGCTGCTGTAGGCGATTAGGCTTAATCGCCTAACCAGCCCCTCGGCGGAAGCAGGAAGTGGGACAGGAAGTCCCACTCCTCCTGAAGCCCCCACTCCCCCCCAAAAAATTACATGCCAAATGTGGCATGTAAGGGGGTGTGGAGTGGATTAAACGGAAGTTTCATTTTTGGGTGGAACTCCGCTTTAAACCCTCCATATATTCTTATGGAAAAAAAAGGAATAGAATTGGTATGAAACATACAATGTTTATCATCAACTCTAGCTTTTTTGCTCCAGTTAATATCTTGCACATTTTTTGAAGACGGAGACTGAACATGACAAGAGTCACACTCCACGCAATCAATAAGAAGCCAAGAAAAAGTGTGTCACATTGAGTTCAGTTTTTCCCCAGGTCCAGTACTCTTTCTGCTTTTTGACAGAACAGAGAAGGCTTAGCACTGCTCTCACAAATATAAATAGGGTAAGTAAGGGAACAAAAACCTAACATAACTAAAAATGTAACACTTGCCCTAGCTAGGTAGCTTCACAGACTCTAATTTTCGTTATTGGATAACACAGCTCTGCTTTAGATCATTAACACAGGGTATAGTGTCACCTGCAGGAGCAGGACACAGATTCAACTAAAAAAGACAAAAGACAGCCCATCCATCAGCCTAGCATCTAGGAGCAAGGACTTTCACTTCAAGCAAGTTGTTGGCTGGGCGAGAGACCAAATCATAAAGATCTGCTAGTCTTCCCATTTTCCAGCCAATGCTCCCCATTCTCTCCTGCCCCTCTACTCTCATGTGTCTCAGGTGGTGGAGAAATACATTTTTATTATGGTGTGTGAAGAAGACCAGGGTTCCCCCAGTGGAAAATGTATGACTGTGCTCCCAAGAGGAGGGAGTCATGATTAACCACTTAAGGACCGCCTAACGCCGATGTACGTCGGCAGAATGGCACAGGCACATACCTGTACGTCGCATTTAAGAGCCCAGCCATGGGTCGCACTCAAGACCCGGTCCGAAGCTCCGTGACCGCGGACCCGATCACCGCCGGTGTCCCGCGAACGGGTCACAGGAGCTGATGAATGAGGAGAGGTGTGTGTAAACACACCTTCACCGTTCTTCTGTGTGGCAGTGTCACTGATCGCCTGTTCCCTGTTATAGGGAATGACGATCATTGATGTCACACCTACAGCCACGCCCCCTACAGTAAGAATCACTCCCTTTGGGCACACTTAACCCCTTAGCACATTTATATAGCACTTTTCGCTGTGAAAATGACAATGGTCCCAAAAATGTGCCAAAAGTGTCTGATGTGTCCGCCATAATGTCGCAGTCACGAAAAAAAACGGAGATCGCCGCCATTACTAGTAAAAAATAAATAAAAATGCCATAAAACTATCCCCTATTTTGTAAACGCTATAACTTTGGCACAAACCAATCAATAAACGCTTATTGCGTTTTTTTAACCAACAATAAGTAGAAGAATACGTATCGGCCTATACTGAGGAAAAAAAAAGTTTTATATATTTTTTGGGGATATTTATTATAGCAAAAAATATTGTTTTTTTTCAAAATTTCCTCAACGGAGGAACTTCAACCTTAAACAGCCACCTGCAAAACCTTGCAGCCAAAGGAGGCATCCGCAGATGTACTCACATCCACCTTGTAAAACTTGAGAAGGCGTGGGTTGATGACCAGATCGCTGTCTTACACACCTGTAAAACAGACGCTTGATGGCGGAAAGCCCAAAAGGTATCAATCGCCCTGGTCGAATGCGCCATAACCAGAAAAGGAGGCGCCCACCCCTTTAGGGCATAGGCGTGGAGCAAGACCTGTCTGCTCCACCTGAAAATGGAGGCCGATAGGACCGCCAGACCTTTCTTAGGACCACTGACACAAACAGTGAGTCCCATCTCTGGAACGGAGCCGTAGCAGACAAGTACTCCCGTAAGGCTCGCACCACGTCCAAGTTAAGTAACAAGGCCTCCTTCGAGTTCTTCGGCTGAGGACATAAGTATAGTAAAACAATGTCCTCATTATAAAAAAAAACCCTGCAAGACAAGGCCGCCAGGTCAAAAAGCTTGTCTGACCGAAGGAATGGCTACTAGGAAGACCACCTTCTGGAACAGAGGAATCTCCCAAATGTCCTCAAACGGAGCCCTTTGAAGCACCGAGAAGGATCGAATTCAAGTCCCACGGAGGTAGTGGAGGACACACAGGAGGGGCCACATGCCTGACCCTCTTTACAAACGTACGCACCAGGGAGTGCGTCACCAGCGGTCGCTGAAAATAACCAGCCAAGGCCGAAATCTGACTCCTGACCGTACTTAAGGCGAGAGTTTGATTCACTCTCCGCTATAGGAACAGCAGCATCCTGGGACAGCATGCATGTGCGGGGGTGCCATTCATCTCTGCATACGTATAGATGTAGGCCTTTCACGTATGATGGCAAATCCTACGTGAAGTAGACTTCCGTGCAAGCAGCATGGTAGAGATCACCGAGCCCGACAGGCCACGGTCCTTCAGCCACCGTTAAAGCCAGCGACTGTAAAGCAGGGTGAAAGATCGGACCCTGCGATAGAAGATCTTCTCTCAGGGGTAGACGCCAATGGAAGACGTCTGCCACCAGATGCACCAGGTTCGCGTACCAGGAACGGCGCGGCCAATCTGGGGCGATCAGGATCGTTGGAATCCCCCCTGGGTTCCACTCTGCGCAGCAGGCGTGGAAGAAGCTTCAGAGGAGGGAAGGCGTAGATTAGGCTATAGTGACCCCATGGAGCCACCAACGCGTCTGACACGTCCGCCCACGGATCTCTTGACCTGGCCACGAACCGTGACTCCTTCCGATTGAGACAGGACGCCAGAAGGTCCACGTCTGGAGTGCCCCATTTTTGGCTCAGACTCTGAAACACACCCGGGTGTAGTGACCACTCTCCTTGGTCTAGTGTTTGGCGACTTAGGTAGTCAGCTTGCCAATTCTGTACCCCCGGAATGTACATGGCCGCCGGAACGGACTTTTCGGCCCACCGAAGGATGTGCGGTACCCCAGACACCCCCCCAGCCGGAGAGGCTGGCATACGTCGTCCAAGACTACTGTCCAATGGCACGGCAGAAACTACTTCCCGGACCAAAGCACCGGAGACGTTGGCCACCACACCAGGGAGGACTTGACCAGTCGACTCACCCAAATCTGGTAATCCAGAGACGAAGGGAGCTTATCCCAACGTGACACAATCTCCTTCTGTAACACACAGGTGTGGAATTGGGTATACGGGATTGCCTCGAAAGAGGCCACCATTAGACCCAGAACCCTCATGCAGAATGGAAGCGATGACAACTTCTGGGTCGTCAACTGCTGCACCGCAGACTGTAGTGTCTGAAGTTTTTCCAGTGGGAGAAAAACTCTCGCCTCTGAGGAATCTAGGACTAACCCCAAGTATTCCAGTCGCTGAGACGTACCAACACTGACTTCTGGACATTCAGAAGCCAGCCGAATTCTCGGAGGGTCTGGCAGGTGATGGACACATCCTCTTCTAACTCTGAGCTTGAGGAAGCTCTCAGGAGAAGGTTGTCCAGGTATCCTACGATAGCGATCCCACACTGCCTCAGCAGGGCTAGAATCGGGGCGAGCACCTTGGTGACGACTCTTGGTGCCGAGGCCAGTCCGAAGGGAAGGGCCACAAATTGAAAGTGGTCCTCTCCGATCGCAAAGCGCAGAAATCTCTGGTGCTTTGTGCATATGAGAACATGCAGGTATGCCTCCATGATGTCCAAGGATGCCATAAAGTCCCCCTGATGGAGCGTTGCCACTACTGAGCGAATTGACTCCATCCTGAATTTTTGCACTTTGACAAAACAATTGAGGGCCTTGAGGTCCAGTATTAGACGGACCCTTTCCTTCTTGGGGACTACAAACAGATTGGAGTAAAACCCCTGAAACCGTTCCATCGAGGGAACCGGCACAATCACTCCCCTGGCCAGTAGATCCTGGACAGCCCCTGACAGATCCTTCCGGCGAACCGGAGGAAGTTGGAAGAAAAAAATCTGAACCCCAAAAGGGACCGGCATCTCTGATGTCTCCGCCATCCTCAAAATTTTTAGGAATCCCGTACCACAGTGATAAAAGCTCCAACAAAATGCCTCAAGCGCTGACCCTGAGCAGAGTCATCCTCACAAACTGTGTGGGCTAAGCCTGCATATCTGACATGACAGAACCAGAGCCAGCAACAGTGGTATGGTTCCGTGTCAGAGCCATCCCCAGAAGCAGGCGCAGGTAGGGTTTTTTTACCCCCCTTCTGGCCACTTGTCACTTCAATCCTGGCAAAAAAATGCCTCAGGGACTGCCGTCATAGCCTCTACAGAGGCGGCAGGGGCACTAAGAGTTAACTCAGGCATTGTTAGGGCAGAAGCCTCTGTTCAGACTCCATGTTGACCCACCGTTATGCCTCCTTAGTACTGCAAGATAGACACCCACAGGCCACCCTCCCGGCTGCAAAATAGAGAGCAGGGGACCCCCAGGTAACTCACCACCCGGCCAGGCTGTAGTGCTGCTGAAGCTCTAAAAGTGCCGTCCGTTCCGCGCCGTCCCTTAGGAAGCAATTTGCGGGCTGCAAAATGGCGGCCATACAAGTGTTTAAAGCAATAGTGACACAGCAGAAAACAGAACCCAGCACACACAGCAACTCCAGTACAACAAATTAAGAAGGGAGAAGCTGCTGCTCCAGGTGAGCACACCTGAGCAATCAATGTCCATTCAGAAACAGGTGGGTGCCTGCAATGCATGAGGCAAAAACTTGAAGGCAGGGTATGGACAGCCGCACACCAATGAATCTTAAAAAAGTAAGCCTTTAATGGTGAAAAAGGAAAGGCACTACAAAAAAGTAATAGCACCACACAGCAGCACAGCCCCCGTAGTGACAGAGCCCCAGGCGGACCCCCCCCCCCCTTACAGCCGCCACCCAGCATGGGGAAGGAGGGAGAGGAAGGGAGAGAGGAAAGCAGGGCGGACCCTCATTCGACCTCCCCAGGAAAGCACCAGCCATACCACCTTGCCAGGGCAAGGGGCCACTACTTACCCGTCCTGCGACCACCGGCTGGAGGCATTCTGGACAGAACCAATGTCCGCTAAACGGCATGGCTGTCGGCCCGGCACACTGTGACAAAGCCATAGAGACCGGTCATATGTGTGCCATGGAACATGTAGTTCACCGGCCACCCCTAGAGCAATGGGGCATGTCGTGGACGACCCAGAGCTGAGCTGAGGGCCGGCACACGCTCAATGGCCGAGCATGGGGGGACTACAAGGATCAAGATCCTGCCTGCCACCCAGTCGGCAGTTGATAGTAGATCTCAGGTTAAAAAAATGCAGGAACAAAACAAAATAAAAGCGAAAAAAAAAAAAAAAAATTGCAGAGTACATGGACTTCAGCAAGGCCATGTCTACTCCTGACGCTAGGCAGAAAAAAACTGGTGCTACTGAGGCAGAGTGAGGGATATACCTGGGGGCCCCGCCCCCTGGGAGGAGCTATACTGAGAAAAGCAGTGCTTGTTTTCTGCCTAGTCTCTCCTGGAAGGAAGGATAGAATACCCTAAGGTCAATTGGTGCTGTGCCCGTCCATGAACGGAAGAGAAAAATAAAAAAACGCAGAGGTGATCAAATACCACCAAAAGAAAGCTCTATTTGTGGGAAAAAAGGACACCAATTTTGTTTGGGAGCCACGTCGCACGGCCCGGAACTTAAGTGGTTAAGTAGTCAGTTCAAGTCTATCTACCCTCTGCGGTGTGCCTAGTGGGTGTGGGAGCTTCGACCAACTACTAGTATCAGGCTGCTACAGTGGGCTTAGTATCAGACTTTGGCAGGAGCCAGGCAACCACAGCTGTCATGTTTGACAAGGGCATAGTGCCCTATCACTACAGGGACTAGGAATGACCACTGGAGGATGGGGTGGTCGTTCCCTCATGAGCACAGATGCTGGGAACAGAGGTTAGAAAGAAAAAGCAGTCAGCCTGTAGATACTGGGGCCAGCTACTATGACCAGGAATCTGGAAAAAAGGGGTAAGTGCACCCTTTTGTTGGCCAGTCACCCCTCTGTAGAGGGCCCACAGGACAGGGATTCCTTCCTTTGCTTTACTTGAGGTATGGAGATGAAGGGAGCTGTTCATCATAACATTGGAGCCATTCATAGCTGCCTTTGAACACCAGTCTTAGTCGCCTTTAGAGGCAAACTGATTTTGTAGTATACTTTGTTGTGCGCAGAGTCTTAGCCAGAACTGGAGTCCCACCTTTTCATCAACATTCAGGCTCTGGAGGCAGTGAGGTGGATTTGAAATCTGGAGAAGTTCTTGCTGGTTTTGTAATTTTGGTTTTTCTGTATTAATGTGAATAGTCCCAAAAATGTGTCAAAAGTGTCCGATGTGTCCGCCGCAATGTCGCAGTCCTAATAAAAATGGTTCCGTGTCAGAGCCATCCCCAGAAGCAGGCGCAGGTAGGGTTTTTTTACCCCCCTTCTGGCCACTTGTCACTTCAATCCTGGCAAAAAAATGCCTCAGGGACTGCCGTCATAGCCTCTACAGAGGCGGCAGGGGCACTAAGAGTTAACTCAGGCATTGTTAGGGCAGAAGCCTCTGTTCAGACTCCATGTTGACCCACCGTTATGCCTCCTTAGTACTGCAAGATAGACACCCACAGGCCACCCTCCCGGCTGCAAAATAGAGAGCAGGGGACCCCCAGGTAACTCACCACCCGGCCAGGCTGTAGTGCTGCTGAAGCTCTAAAAGTGCCGTCCGTTCCGCGCCGTCCCTTAGGAAGCAATTTGCGGGCTGCAAAATTGTCCCAAAAATGTGTCAAAAGTGTCCGATGTGTCCGCCGCAATGTCGCAGTCCTAATAAAAATCGCTGATTGCCGCCATTAGTAGTAAAAAATAAAAATAAAAAAAATGTCAGAATTCTATCCCCTATTTTGTAGCCGCTATAACTTTTGTGCAAACCAATCACTATACGCTTATTGCGATTTTTTTTTTTACGAAAAATATGTATGTATATAATTTAAAAAAAAATTGGATATTTATAATAGCGAAAAGTAAAAAACATTGTGTTTTGTTTTTTTAAATTGTTGCTCTTTTTTTGTTTATTGCACAAAAAATAAAAACCGCAGAGGTGATCAAATATCACTAAAAGAAAGCTCTATTTGTGGGAAAAAAAAGCCACATCGCACGACCGTGCAATTTTAATTTAAAGCGGCGCAGTGCTGAAATTTCGCCTGGGCAGGAAGGGGGTATATGTGCCCAGTAAGCAAGTGGTTATAGAGGCCGCCGAGTAAACAGGAGATTCTCGCTGTATGTACTCTGATTGCACTCATCTCACCCCTCTCCCTGTCCCCTTCATGTCAGCAGTAATCTGATGTGAGGCTGCATATGGGCATTGATCAAGCTGCATTGATGGACAATTGTGAGGCTGTAGATGGCATTGATCAGGCTGCAGATGGGCAATGGCAAGGCTGCAGATGGGCAATGGTGAGGCTGCATTGATGGGCACTGACCCTTATTTTGCTTCAAAGTTCTCTATTTATTTATTTTTTTCCCTGAAACTTCCCTCCTATAATGAAGGCGTGTTATATGCCTGTGCGTGTTATATGCCAATAAATACGGTAATTATCATATGAAAGTTGGTGCTTTGTTTATCTGAGGTTGCCTAGTCCTTAGAATTTTCTTTCTAGGAAGAATACAGTCGTCGTATACATTATAAAGAATCCATGTACTACTTAGTAAAAATGTGAAAAACATGAAGGACCAAATTTTGTTTGAGGATAAAGGTATGTATTGTAAACCAAACAAAGACCAGGAAAATCGTAGCATGGTAGATTTCTATGCCTGCACAGAGCCATCCACAACAAATGCCTGTCTACGTTAGCGCATTTTTTAAATCAAGAAGTTCAAATCCAGGTTATTACCAGGTATCTACCCATTTACCCTCTCAGAAATATTTGTTACTATAAGTAAAGGCAGTATTGCAACTAATGTCGTAAACAGCATACATTACCTATTTTAGTTCCCCCAGTCCTGTACAGGCTTTTGTCTGCCATGAGAATTTTCAACATTTTGCTTGTTACAATAGGGATCAGCTAAAGAAACAAGCAAAATATGAGCATTTCCCAATAGGCCAAATTCATACATAATTTATGTTTGTCCCGCTTGGCAAATTTATATTTATGGATAAAAGCACCCATACCTGGAAAGCTATTATTTTAGTATACAGCAAACTTTGTACAAGTGGCATGATATAAAAAACTTTGTCTTTAGAACCACTTGAAGCCTCTACAGCAGGGAGTGTTGAGATTTTTTAGTCAATCCATAAATCATCTTGGGTGAAAAAGCAGAAATCAAAAGATGTAATCTGGTGCTCCACATTAGCAGCAGACATGCATGGAACATGGGCATCCGCTGAAATTCTTTCAGAGGGGGGCGCTTCGACAGCAGTGATACACAGTCGCATTTAACCCTTTCTTAAATGCTAATGGGGGTTAAAAGCGCCCGCTAGTGGCCGAACAGCGCAGTTAAAACAATGGTAAAGCGCCGATTTTTTTGTGGCGCCGTCAGCTGGCAGTGTGAAATGGCTCTTCAGATAATTCAGCTTCACTCCATGCCCATAAAAATATAGCCTAGAGAATGTACCCCCTTTAGCACAGACCCCCCCATTCCACACAGACCCCTCCATTCAGCACAGACCCGCTTCAGCACGGACAGACCCCCCTCCCCCATCCCATTCAGTACCTCAGATCAGCCATTAGCGCGGCACAGGCATAGCAGGTTCCCTGGTTCACCCGAGAGGGAGGAGGACTGGATTTAAAAAAAAAACTGGAGTGGAGTTGGAAAAAAACCGGACTGGATTAAAAAAAATGTATTGGAGTTAAAAAAAAAAACCCGGACTGGATTTAAAAAAACTGAACTGGAGTTTAAAAGCACAGGCCTGGTAAACATCCTGCCAGCACACTGCCCCATTGTGAAAGCATTCATTGATTTTAATAGAAATAGGTTTTCGTGAGCTTTTTAGGTGCTTTTTTTTTAGCGTGAAAGCACCAGAAAAACACCTCAGTGTGAAAGTGGTCTAAGGGTCTGTTTTGGGCGGGATTGGGACAATGAGATGTCATTTCCAGTGAGGGACAAATGTTAACCAGAAGAGGGCAAAAAGATTTAGCTCTCTGGTGAGGGACAGTTTTGTGGTTTCAGGAACAGAAAGGACTTTGATTGTGGAGAACAGAGGAAAAGAAAGATATGGGTTGTTTTTTTTAAATCCTGAAGTTGAAAAAAAAACGGACTGGATTAAAAAAAAACTGGACTGAAGTAAAAAAAAAAAGCGGACTGGATTTTCCGTGCTTTTTTTTAACTCCAGTCCAGTTTTTTTAAATCCAGTCCGGGTTTTTGTAAATCCAGTCCATTTTTTTTGTCAATCCAGTCCAGGTTTTTTTTTCAACTCCAGTCCAGGTTTTTTTTTAAATCCAGTCCGGGCTTTTTTTCAACTCCAGTCCGGGCTTTTTTGTAAATCCAGTCCGTGTTTCTTTTCATCTCCAGTCCAGTTTTTTTTTGTAAATCCAGTCCGGGTTTTTTTTCAACTCCAGTCCATTTTTTTTAAAAATCCAGTCCGGGTTTTTTTTCAACTCCAGTCCAGTTTTTTTTTAAAATCCAGTCCGGGTTTTTCCCAAAAACCTGGAATGGATTAGAAAAAAAAAACTGGACTGGAGTTGAAAAAAAAACCCGGACTGGATTTAAAAAAAAACTGGATTGGAGTTGAAAGAAAAACCCGGACTGGATTTACAAAAAAAACTGGACTGGAGTTGAAAAAAAAACTGAACTGGAGTTAAAAAAAACGGACTGGATAAAAAAAAAATGGACTGGAGTTGAAAAAAAAACCCGGACTGGATTTAAAAAAAACTGAACTGGAGTTGAAAAGAAACCCGGACTGGATTTAAAAAAAATGGACTGGAGTTGGAAAAAAAACGGACCGGATTAAAAAAAACTGGACTGGAGTTTAAAAGCACAGGCCTGGTAAACAATATCAAATATCATATGTCATAGAGCTGGGTCTGTGTGCAAGGTCCCGCCCCCCTAGTTCGGCTCGTGTAATAGGCGGAACACTAGAAGACTATCAGACGAGCCGAACTAGGGGGCGGGACCTTGCACACAGACCCAGCTCTATGACATACGATACAAGCGCCGGAGGACAAAAGGAAGGGAGCGCTGCAGTCACCACTTAAAGTAGCCCCAGGGCCAGTTCGGCCCTGCTCCTGGCTCTCCCTGGCGATTCAAGGGGGGGCAAAATGACCCCCCTTGCCCTGTGGAGCGGACGCCCATGCTCCCAGTCAGGAACATACCAATGGGAACTAGCTATTCAGTAAGGCCCCTTTCACACTGAGGCGATTCCAAACTGCCAGTAAAGACACTAAGTGCTTTTGAAGAGCTTTTCAGGCGCTTTAAAGAGCTTTCCATTCATTTAAATTAGGGGGGGGTTTCATCATCCTGCCAGCACACTGCCCCAGTGTGAAAGCATTCATTGATTTTAATAGAAATAGGTTTTCGTGAGCTTTTTAGGCGTGAAAGCACCAGAAAAACACCTCAGTGTGAAAGTGGTCTAAGGGTCTGTTTTGGATGGGATTGGGACCATGAGATGTAATTTCCAGTGAGGGACAAATGTTAAACAGAAGAGGGCAAAAAGATTTAGCTCTCCGGTGAGGGACAGTTTTGTGGTGTCAGGAATTGTGGAGAACAGAGGAAAAGAAAGATGTGGGTTGTGCAGAAGACAGACTTGGCTCCTAAAAATGATGTGTAGCAAAGAGGGAGATATGGGTTTATCTCCCCAATGAAGGACAGTTTTGGAGGTCTTAGGGATTTGGGTTGTGCACATGGGCGTCCGCTGGAATTTTTCAGAGGGGGGCGCTTCGACAGCAGTGATACACAGTCGCATTTAACCCTTTCTTAAATGCTAATGGGGGTTAAAAGCGCCCGCTAGTGGCCGAATAGCGCAGTTAAAACAATGGTAAAGCGTCGATTTTTTTGTGGCGCTTTACCGATAACGCCGTCAGCTGGCAGTGTGAAATAGCTCTTCAGATAATTCAGCTTCACTCCATGCCCATAAAAATATAGCCTATACCAGTGTTTCCCAACTCCAGTCCTCAAGACACACCAACAGGTCATGTTTTCAGGATTTCCATTATTTTGCACAGGTGATTCGATCAGTTTCACTGCCTTAGTAATTACCACAGCTGTTTCAATTGAGGGAAATCCTGAAAACTTGACCTGTTGGTGTGCCTTGAGGACTGGAGTTGGGAAACACTGGCCTAGAGAATGTACATACCCCCTTCTGCACAGACCCCTCCATTTAACACAGATGGACCCCCCCTTCAGCACAGACCCCCCATTCCACACAAACCCCTCCATTCAGCATAAACCCCCTTCAGCACGGACAGAACCCCCTCCCCCATCCCATTCAGTACCTCAGATCAGCCATTAGCGCGGCACAGACACAGCAGGTTCCCTGGTTCACCCGAGGGGGAGGAGGCTTCACTCTGCTCGCTGTGCCTGTGTGACATCCGGGCCGAGACCGATCAGACAGCCCACGGCCACTAGACTCTTCAACGCCTTCTCGATTTTCAAGGGGGGGTCAATTGCCCCCCCTTGCCCTATGGAGCGGATGCCCATGGCATGGAATACTGAGGAGTTTGAGCAATATTTCCTAAGTGATGAGAATCTCAAGTTACAGGGTAAAATAAGAGTCACTTAACTATCCCCTTTTCCAGCAGTACATGATTATATTTTGTTTGTTCCTGCACTGCTCTATTCGGCCCCAAAAGGGGAGGGTGAAGAAAGCCACGTATAAGCTCCAAATCAACTTGCTGGAGCTCATAAGGAGCCTTGGACTACTTCCTGGGCCCCATGTGGCAGTACTGGGCCAATCACAAGGCACTTCAGGCTGTCACATTGCAGAGGGAGAGTGAATCACAAGCACACCCAAACCTGGTGGGGGAAGAGGTTATGTGACCCTTTTACTTTGCCAAGATTGGAGAGGGAGAACCAGTCAGGTAATAAATGCCTTTTTTTAAATGTTGACATATCCACTGCCTTGACTTAAATTAACAAAGTATCCAGTTCCAAAAAAAAGTGGAGTTCTGCTTTAATAACGGTTATTGTACAAAACGTATTTATATACAGCAATGATATTTCCTGCTTTATGAGAACAACAACATATGATAAACTACGGGTAAGCTGTTACAATCCAGGTTAAGACCACCTGTGATTAGCCAGCTACTACAACTCCCAGCATGCTTCTCCAGCCAGAGAGTGCATAAATCTGTCACAAATATCAAACACAATTCTATTTTAATACATACAGTCATTGAAGCGCATTATGCGACTTCAAGAAGGTGCAATGTCTGGGGCTACAGAATGCTTCTTTACACATTGGTATAAATGTTTATGTACAAATATGCCAAGCCCCAGCTAAACAGATCCAAAAAACTCCCATTTACTCCAAAAGGGAAATATGGACAAATATCTACATCTTGTAATAAAAAAGTCACAACAAAAATTGCTACATTTCTTACTATGTGTATAAAGTGAAATTTCATAGAAGCGTAACTGGGGTACAATGAACAACAAACAAATAAAATAAAGTGTGAATTTGTATACATATTATATATGTATAAAAAAAAAAAATATTAAAATATTAAAATACATGTCTCATGTATGCAGACTAAAACAAGGACAGTACAATAAAGACAGAAAAACTTGCCAGCGTTCATCCTTCAAGTGGACTGATACTTTGTATCACAAGGTGCTTCAGGTTCTGCCGAGCTATCGGAGAACAGAATAGGCATAGGGCCAAGTGCAGAAAATTCTACTATCAAATGGGCAAAAACGAAAGGAGGAGAGAAGATGACTTATATTGCCATGTTGGTATAAAAATAAAATAAAAAAATGGGGTACAGAACTTCAAAATACATGTACACTTATCCAGAAAGAAAATTGTACAAAAATGTCTTGCTACCCATATTGACTTTCTACAAATATTAAATTAAGGGAACGTGAAAAAATAAAACTAGCACAAAAACCAATCAGGCCTCCCTTTTAAATATAGTAAGGACTTGAGTTGCTCTAGGCAACATTTCACATTCGGTCAGATTTTTTATGTTGAATTCCTCTGCCCCGTACACACAATCGGAATTATAGATGAAAAAAGTAAATTCCGACCGTGTGTATGCCCCATCGGAGTAATTCCATCAGAAATTCCAATGCATTCAATTAGAGTTTACATAGAGAACATGTTCTCTTTTCCTCCAATGTAATTCTGTCGGAATTCCGATGTGAATTTGGTCGGACAAAGGTCAGATCATGTGTACGGGGCATTATTGATTGCTAATGTTGGAACAATGACAGCTGGAAGCTGATCAGTTGCTATGAGCAACACTTTTCTTTAAAACACTTTTTGTACATGAAAACCCACAATGCTCAGTATACAAACACTGACTACTCTTTACATGGAATCCGCACTCCTACAGACCATACAGCATTACTTGATAAGTTTGTGTTGGGTAACCTCCTACTTTCTAGATATTCCCTTCTACTCATGACTCTGGGAACATCCTCTCCTCTGCTCCAGGCCCATTTGTTTGGGTAGAGAATGTTCAGATGTTGTGGATTCTGGGGGTTTGGTTCAACCCTTGTCATGATTTGTGGGCATCTTCTCACCACCCCTCTGAAAAACAAGAGACAGGTGCATGCAACAGATTAGGGAGGGAGGTTGGAATACTTTACTATTTCTAATATTCAGGAATTAAATTATTACACCCTCCTAACTAACTTTAGCACTGTTTGCTATTTATTGTTAGTGCCCCCTAGACATTCTGGGCTCAAGTCACAAAACATCTACCGCTTTAAGATGTGGTATTTTAGTATACAACTTGCAGTATATTAATACCAGCACCCTCTGGTGTCCTTAACAACCAATCAATAGCTTAGTTAAGGGGTCCGTCCATGTCGTTTCCTTAAAAACCATGACTCTCATCTGCAGGAAAATCCGGCATTTAAAAAAAAAAAAAGTGTGAGTTCCCCATGTATGAATTTCGGGGAGAACCTCATGCAACCAAAAAAAAAAATTGGTGTGAGGTCTGCTCCAAAATCCATACCAGAACCTTATACGAGCATGCAGCCCCTTGTGACATCATTGACCGGATATGCTAGGTTGATGTCACAAGGGGATGGGGTCACCAAATTACATCACTGGGTGGCCGCACCCCTTAGTTGATTTAGTGGCAGTCAGCAGTAGCCAAGCGTCAGGTGTGGACCCTTTTTTTTCCATGCAGGTCACCGGCCAACGTTCATAAAACAGGCTCTTTGTTTTTATTTACTTTGCCCATTTTTTATAGAATGAGTAGGGGTACATGGGGGGCCGGGATCTGGGGGGCCCCATGTTAAAGGGGATTCCAGATTCTGTTAAGTCACCCCCCCACCCTTTGTACACTCCCCTCAAGGCACCCCCCCCCCCATGTTGAGGGCATGTCATCTGGCATGGTTCTTGGATAAGGGGCTTGGATTTTGCGGTGGACCGAATGCCCATTTTTTTTGCCATGAGGTTCCCCCAAAATCCATACCAATGCTGGCAGCAGGAAGATGAGTCACAGTTGTTAAGGACGCTATTCACTGGTTAATACAACAAAAACAAAGATTTAGAGCTGCGCCTTGTCACCCGGACTCGATACAATCAAAAAAAGAGTCCATATATCAGTCATGTGGAGATAAACAATCCTTCAGACATGAGAGAAGTAGTAGGTTGGCTCCAAGACAAATCTCCGCTGGTCTTTAATCAGGATGGACATATAATAAACACCACTGTGCTCGAACTTGGCTTTTCAATGTGGCCCACCACCAGAAGTATAAGCAGCTTACCAGAGGAATGGCTGTAATCAACAGTCGGCTGTGACCCAGCCGCGGCCTTTAGAGAACCAGGACGAATCCCAAATCCTAGGGCAGTGTTTACACCGGGGCTCCACTCAGCACTCCACCAATTAGATCTATTCACTGGTTGTTAAGGATGCTGGCGGGTGCTGGCTCCTTAGCAACCAGGTATTCACTGGTTTTGGTGCAAGCTTTTTATATGTCTCCATTTTTTCTGCGAAATATGCAGAATCACTGGGAACTTCTCTGCAGACTAGTCTATTGTATTTCCCTCACCAACAGCTCACACAACTCTCCGTGAGCACATTATAAGTTACACTTGCTCAATAATGCAACTGGCCAATTAGTGACTTGTGGTGCAGCCCAATTAATAAAGCATTAAGATGTGGTCAAAAGGTTTACAATGTTAACCAAGCATTAATATGAGACTTTGAATGTGCAACAATTGCTGATGCCAGAAAAAAATGCTACAAAACTTTACAGAGAGCTGCAGTAAATAAAAAAAACATTTAGTTAGTGCAGATATGTGGGTAAAACTTACCAAACTATGAAAACTCTGCATATATTAAAGCATTCAAACACAATACCCCATAGGATATTGTTGAGCACACAACACTTTCCATAAAGATTAAATCATAAATTCATTGAATATTAGAAATAGAGACAGCCATTGTAGGACCATTATCATCCATGGTACTAGATGTAGGTCTGGGGAAAAAGTTTAATGCAGATAAACAGAATAAAAAAAAAAGTAGATTAATCATCCAATATATATTAAACACAATTGTTTGTTTATTAAACACATTGCACAGGTGTAACATTGACAGGTATGTATTTAAAGAGATCAATGTAAACCACTGACAATGGTTTATTTGTATTTCTTATCCAGAAGGCTGGTGTCATCCATCATCTAAGATCAGCATCTATGACCTGGACTAAATTAATTTCCCATATATCAGCCCTCAAAAATCCACTCGCCTGCTCGTATTTTGCGAGTGGATTCTGAGGTCTGGCGAGGAGGGGCTGCCTGGGAGTCGGGGGGGGCGAGCAGTGAGTGTTTTTTAAATGGGAGTCCTGCTCCCAGCGATCACCGAGAGAGGGGAAGAGAGAGAGAGAGCCACCTAGGTGTTAAGAGCGCAGCGGGGGGAACAGAGATAACAGCTTTCATTTTTAATAGCCGTGTTCCCTGCCACTCGCTGTCAGATACAGGCCCGCCCCCTCCTCCCGGGACTTTGATTGACAGATCACCCGTCACAGGGATTGGACGGGTGATCTGTTTATCAAAGTTCCCCGGCCAGGAGGCGGGGGCTGTATATGATGTTGCGCGGCGGCAACACGGCTATTGAAATGAAAGCTGGTATCACTGTGTTCCCCCGCTGCACTCTCATCACCTGGGCAGCTCTCCTGTTCCTCGGCTCCACAGGTAGGCTGCAAGGTCGACACAAGGCTCCATGGTGGGCAGTGGGCACACAGCTGCAGGGTGGGCACATGGCTGCAAGGCGGGCACACGGCTGCAAGGTGGGCACCGGGCACACAGCTGCAAGGTTGGCACATGGCTGCAAGGTGGGAACTGGGCACACAGCTGCAAGGTGGGCACACGGCTCCAAGGTGGGCACTGGGCACACAGCTTCAAGGTGGGCACTGGGCACATGGCTGCAAGGTGGGCACACAGCTTCAAGGTGGGCACACCGCTGCAAGGTGGACACAATGCTCCATGGTGGGCACTGGGCACATTGCTGCATTGGTGGGCACACGGCTGCATTGGTGGGCACACGGCTCCATGGATGGCACTGGGCACAAGGTTGCAAGGTGGACACAAGGCTGCATTGGTGGGGGCACGGCTGCATTGGTGGGGGCACGGCTGCATTGGTGGGGGCACGGCTGCATTGGTGGGGGCACGGCTGCATTGGTGGGGACACGGCTGCATTGGTGGGGACACGGCTGCATTGGTGGGGACACGGCTGCATTGGTGGGCACTAGGCACAAGGCTGCATTGGTGGGCACTAGGCACAAGGCTGCATTGGTGGGCACTAGGCACAAAGCTGCATTGGTGGGCACTAGGCACAAAGCTGCATTGGTGGGCACTAGGCACAAGGCTGCATTGGTGGACACGGATACAGTTGTTGTTAATATTTATTTTAAGAACTTAATTCTGCATAATACATTTGAGTGTCATTTTATGAGAGCGTGTTTAGGGACGGGCTGGGTGGTACAACTGGTGGCGCGTAACCCTTGAGGCCTGGCTAGTAGCTCAGGACTTTAAATTTTGAGCCCTGCCATATATGATGGTAAAACCAAGTGCATGTGCAGTGTCTTATGTTCCTAGCTATAATATCACCTTCTTAGCTTGCTGCTGCCTTTTGTGTTGTGACTAGCCAGCGTAACTTATGAAACTCAGTCCCTCTTCTGCTTCTCACTCTGTGAGCTCCTAATAAAATGATTCCAAAACTCCACACTACAGAACACTACACTGAACACAAGGGGAAGGAGAAAATGTAGAAAATAATGTTTGCAGCAGAGTGAGATTTTATTATTCTCCCAGAATGCCCCATTACAGCAAATCTTGTGCAAATGAGCTCAAAGAAGGGTTTCTTTTTTATATTATACCACTTGTGTATATTGAAGCCTGCAGAAAGGATAGTTACATAGTTACAAAATCAGGTTGAAAAAAGACAAGTCCATCCAGTCCAACCACAAAAAAAATAAACAAACAAAATAAAAAACACAGTACAATCCCATACCCCCAACTCCATACCCACAGCTGATCCAGAGGAAGGCAAAAAACCCCAGCAGAGCATGAGCCAATTTGCTACAGCAGGGGAAAAAATTCCATCCTGATCCCCGGAGAGGCAATCGGATTTACCCTGGATCAACTTTCCCTACAAAAGTTTATATTATGTACATTTAGGAAAGTATCCAGACTTTTCTTAAAGCAATCTACTGAGCTGGCCAGAACCACCTCTGGAGGAAGTCTGTTCCACATTTTCACAGCTCTTACTGTGAAGAAACCTTTCCGTATTTGGAGATGACATCTCTTTTCCTCTTGACTTAAAGAGTGCCCCCTTGTCCTCAGTGTTGACTGTAAAGTGAATAATTCAACACCAAGTTCACTAAGAGTGAATACATTTAGTTCTTCTAATCTTTCCTCATAGCTGAGCTCCTCCATGCCTCCATTAATTTGGTTGCCCTTCTTTGCACTTTCTCCAGTTCCCCAATATTCTTTTTAAGAAATGGTGCCCAAAACTGGACTGCATATTCCAGATGAGGTCTTACTAATGATTTGTACAGGGGCAAAATGATATCTCTATCTCTGGAGTCCATACCTCTCGTAATACAAGAAAGGACTTTGCTCGCTTTGGAAACCGCAGCTTGGCAATGCATGACATTATTGAGCTTATTCTCAACTAAAACCCCCAGATCCTTCTCCACTACGGATCCCCCCAGTTGTACTCCTCCTAGTATGTATGATGCATGCATATTCTTAGCCCCTGAGTGCATAACTTTACATTTATCAACATTAAACCTCATCTGCCACATAGTCGCCCAATTAGACAGAGCATTGAGGTTGGCTTGTAACTTGGCGACATCTTGTAAAGATGTTATTCCACTGCATAGCTTGGTGTGGAATAACGTCTTTACAAGATGTCGCCAATTTACAAGCCAACCTTAATACAGGAAGTATTAAAGGAGACGTCCAGACTGAGCTTTTTAGGCTGGGCTTCTCTCTGAATTCACTCTCTGAATTCTGTCTTTTGTATGGTCATTGTTAGGTAGGACTAGTGGACTCTGCCAAATGCCTTTGCATCCAATGTAAGAAGAAGAGAAGGCATTTGGGATTTTTGTGTAGAGTAAATGTTATTAATCATGTGGTGTGTGGCATCCAAAGTTAGACAACCTTTTGTGAAGCCAGACTGATCTTGGTGAATTAGATCAGATAGTAGGTCTATCATTTGACCTTTGTGTACAGCCTTGGTCATGGTTCAGAATGGAGATTGGACAGACATTTTGGGGGAGGTAGGTTCCTTCCCTGGCTTTGGTAGGGTAATAATCAGAGCTTTTAACATATCTTCCAGAAAAGAAGATGAGATGACAGCAGCATTGAAAAGCTGAGATAGGGAAATAAAGTTTGTTTAAATTGTTTAAAGCATTCCCCCATAAAGCCATCAGGGCCTGGGGATTTGTTGTTGGAAAGAGAATCAATAGCTTTCTGTGCAGTTGAAAAGAGAACCGAGATGCTCTAACTGGGTTGCAGTCAGGTTATGTGATTAAATCACATTAAAGGAAAGATTAAAAAGCAGCTAGATCGGGTTAGGGTTGAGATCCTCTTTAGGATTATAAAAGGGAACTATAGTAGGTACTAAATTCATTAGCAATTGCTTTTGGGTTATTTAAATGCTCCTTAGCGACGGGTGATACAAAGCGTGAATATGGAATTTGAGGTGGTGGCCCTTGATTTGTTGGGCTAGGTGTTTACCTGCCTTGTTCCCTGAGGCGTAGAAGTACATTTTTAAGCATTTTTGTTGTTTCTCAAATCTGTCTAGGAGTGTTCTAGTCTTAGATGATCCAGTTTAGCCTTTATATTGGGAAGGGGTTTCGGTTTATTGAAGAGATCCCTGGTTTGGATTTCTGATACTAGGTTTTCAATGTGCTGCGCCCTTATCCTCTTTGCTCTTGTACCAAGGTGAATAAATAGACCGCACATATAAGCTTTGTGTGCAGCCCACAAAGTAGTAGGATCATATACAGAGTTAGCATTAATGACCAAAAATTTCTCTAGGCGTTGTCGGAGTTCCTCCGCAAATGGAGTCGACTGGGACAGACGAGTATTCATTCTTCACACCAAGGTAGGGTCAGACTCTGGGTTATCCTTTATGGTGATACATATGGGTACGTGGTCGGATCAGGTAGCAGGCAAGATGTCTGAAGAAGATATTTGGTCCCTGAGGAAAAAAATCTATACGGGAGTGAAAACGGAAAATTGTATACTCACCTTTCCGTAATTTTCCTTTCCTGACGCATCTTCATGGCAGCACACACTGGGTTGTGACTCCGCCCCCACAACCTGACAGGATTGGTTAGCTATAAATTTGAAGGGGAGACGCCCCGCATCATTCTCTGTATATATCATCATAAAACAGCAGGGTGGGCATCTGTGTGCTGCCATGAAGATGCGTCAGGAAAGGAAAATTACGGAAAGGTGAGTATACAATTTTCCGTTTTCCTGACGCATTCATGGCAGCACACACTGGGATATAACTCGCCAGTCGGGAGGGTGCAAGAAAACAGTAATATTTATTCTTTATAGCGCTGAGGAATTGGCTCTAAGAACAGATCTGCCGAAGTCGACGGTAGCCAGGAGAGCAGAATTCACTCTGTAGTGAGAAATGAAGATGTGTTGGGAAGACCAATTTGCTGCTCTGCCTATGGTTTCCGGTGAAGTCCCGCAATATGCTGCCCAAGAAGTGGCCTCTGTCCCTGTCGAATGAGCCCTAATGCCCTCTAGGAGGCACAAGTTGCTGGATGGAATAGGTCTCCTTGATAGCTTTAACAACCAAGAGGTAATGGTACGGGAGGTAGCTGGCTGACCTTGTCTGCTCCCGTGTGGGATAATCAAGAGAGAATCCGTCTTCCTGAGATGTAGCTGTGACGTAACTGGAGATGGTAGACTTGACATCCTAGTCATGGGACTCGCCCCTCTCATTAGTAAAAGACGAAAGGACGATGTCCTGGTTATAATGAAAGGAGGAAGTTACCCTTGGATAAAAATGGTCTGAGGGCTTCAGAACCACTCTGTCAGGGAAGAACACTGAATAGGGGTTCCATAGCCATAAGTGCTTGTATCTCCGGCGCCCTCTTAACTGAGGTGATAGCAATACGGGAAGCCATCTTCAGAGCTAGGTTCCACGGTGAGACTAAGTTGAATGGAGAAAAAGGTGGATTGGACAGGGCCTCGAGTACTACACAGAGATCCCCTGTTGGAAAGGCTGGCCTCCTTGGTGGTCTGATCTTACGTAGGCCCTGAGGAACAGTTGAGTGACCAGATGATGAAGAGCCCATCTAGTACCTGTCATGGCTGAAAGGGCAGATACTTGCACCTTCAGGGTACCCAAGCCCGGGCCCTTGTTAAACCCTGACTGAAGAAATTCAAGAATTTGAGATGGGATTCCAATGTCTTTGCTGCGATGACACGAACCTCTCCCAGATCCTAGTATAGGTGACATCAGTGGAGCTCCTTAGAGCTTGTACTAAGGTTGATATTACCTCCTGAGAGTATCCTAGTTCCCCTAACCTAGCCCTCTCAGCTTCAAAGCTGGCAAATGCAGCTTCTCTGGGCTGGATGGAAGAATTGCCTCTGATGTATGAGATCCCAGGTTACTGGAAGATGTATTGAGGCCGCGTACCTAGTTGTAGCAGGGTCGTAAACCATGGCCTCCTCAGCCGGAACGGTATTAGTACAATAACTGAGGCTGAGGACTTCCGAAGTCGGGACAGGAATCTTGTAATCCGAGAAGTTGGAAGAAAAATGTACCCTAGCTCGCAGCTCCATGGAAGAACTAGGCAGTTTGTCCCTTCAGGTAATGGAAAGTGGGCTCTGGACAGGAACCTCTGACACTTGGAGTTCTTTGGCGTGGCCGCTAGGTCGACTTCTGGTTCTGGTACTAGTTTTCGTAAGAATGGAGAATACCTGTTGGTTCAGGGACCGTTCGTGTGTTTGAAAGTGCCTCTCGGCTTAGGTAGTTGGCCAAGGAATTCTGTGTTGCTGGGACGCATACTCCCCACAGATCTAACAGGTGCACTTGTGCCCCTTCCATTATGAAGCGTGCGACTCCTGATGCCCCCCTGTCTCTGGATACATGACACCGCTACTTGTTGTCCATCCTGATCAGGACACTCCTCCTCTATAGAAGAGGCGCAATGGCCAGGAGGGCCTGAAAGGCTGCTCTGAGCTCTAAAATATTTGACACTATGCCCTGAGCCCGAAAATGCCACTGTCCTTGGGCTACTCAGTCTAGATAGTGTGGACCCCATCACCCCTGGCTGGCGTCCGATGTTACTACTTCTGGACTAGGGGGAACTTTTGGAATGGACTCCCTGAGGTCGGACGGGTGTGTCCACCACCATACTAATTGCTTTACCCAGTTCGGGATGTGAATGGTTTGGAGTATTGACGTTCTATTCCACTGCCTGAGAAAGGAGTTCTGTAAGACTCGCATGTGCCACAGGGGCCACTGTATCAAGGGTATGGATGCTGACATGGACCCCTGGGTACTGAGGCAGGCTCTGACAGTTAGACGTCTGGATGATAGCAGACTTTGTATCTTCTGGAGCAAGGGCTTCAGCCTCTCTTGAGGGAGTTGCACCCGGTACAACCTGGTATTTTATTCTGCCCCTAGGAACACCCTAACTTGCCGAATGCTCTGGGTGCTGAGGCGATGCCGAATGGGGGGCACCAAAATTGGAAATGGGATTGATCGATTGAGAACCGAAGGGACCTCTGGAAGGTAAGATGAACTGGGATGTAAAGGTAAACGCCCGAAAAATCTAGAGATAGCATCCAGTCTCCCACGTCCACTGACAACAAAATGGACTGAAGGCTTTTCCAATCTGAGGGCCTCTATTTTGATCGTCTGTTGAAATTCTTTAGGTCCAAGACTGGACGTAGATCCCCGTTTTTTTTTTTTTTTTGTACCAGAAATAAAGGGGTATAAAACCCCCTCCCTTTCTGGTGCGGAAGTACTTGGTAGGCTGGAATGTGTTCCCTGGCAATGTGCCAATGAATTTCCAATTGTGACCGGTCTTGATAGAGGATAGTGTTCATGGATCTGTTATACGAGTTGCCCATATCCGAGCGAATCTCTTGAGTCTGGTGCTCACCTGAGCTGGGTGGGCAGACGGACCCTCAAAAAGGACTTCTGCTGTTCCCCAGCTGTGATTGGCTTACTGTATCTACATGAAGGAGGGTCGAGACTTCCAGTCCCTCCTAAATTCCCTGCCGGGCGGTAGGATCTAACATCCCTGTACTTGACAGGAAGATCACGCCTGTAAGCGGGGCCCTTCTGGGGCTCTGGTTTTCCTATCGGAGAAATCAGCCCAGACTTTCCCCCGGTAACCTTGGAGATGGCCGAGTCCATCTTTGTGCCGAATACACTTGAGCCGCCATATGGAATTTTGCACCAGTTGATTTTGACGCTGCCTTCGCTATCCAGGGTCTCAGCCATAAGGCTCTTCCCAGCCATGAAGTCGCCCCCTCAGGAGCCGTAAGCCAACTTAATTTTCCTGCAGGGAGGAGAATATCTTCCCCTGGTCGGCTCCTTCTAGAATGGGATTCTCAACATTAGCTGCCTATGCAGCGATAGTTTTAGCGACTGCCGCTGTGGTGATAGCCGGCCTACAAGCGGCTCCTGTCGTGGAGCAGGCTTTCTTCAGTTCTATATTGATTTTATGATCAAGAGCGTCCCGGAAGGTTACTGCGTCTTCAATCGGTAGAAAAACGTCTCTAGCGAGTCGCATTAAAGATGAATCGACCGTAATTGCATTGATCAAAGAATCGATCTTAGACTACCACAAGGGGTACAATCTGCAAACTTGTTGCTCATACTGGGCCGCTTATGCGACCCCCCCACTTATCCTTTATGAGGTTCTCCAGCTCTTCGATGAAGGGAAATGATTCAGGACCCCCTTTTCAGCACCGGGCAATATTTCTGAACCTTCAGAAGTTCTGCCATAACCTCCTCCCAGCCGATCGCTTCCTTGAGTGAATGGGCAAATGGTTCAACCAAAAAGAGACAGTCCGACGCCTGCTCACACTCCTCATTCTTAGAGAGGGTTACTTCACCCTGGCGTAACGGCCGGGCGATGTGCTTGGGGAAGGATCGCCCACATATGATCCCTGTGGCGATTCTCCTGGGAGCTCAGTATCTACTCTGGCCTCTAAATCCTTGGTTACTTCGATGAAGCACGAGTGGCAGGCCAATTTCCCTGGCAAGGATGGCGCCCCGCATATTTGGCAAACATTTGCCGTGGTGCGGGTAAGATAGCTCTGTCTGGGATGAAGGTAATCGTCTGCGGTGGGACCGACTATGACGGGAGTGCTGTGACGCGAGCGGCTATGCCTTGATTGAAGAAATCAAGAGGGTAACCTTGAGCGATTTCTTGCGCCTTCTGCCGGAAGCATGGCTAGAATCTCCCTCTGTGCCACAAACTTGCGTCTCTTGACCCGATAGGGCTACCAAAACTGTAGCGTCAGTGGCCAGGCTCTCTTTTTTGTCTCCCCTCTACTTACCACCTTCTGGACGGCCTCTATACCTGGTCAGCTGATGGTGGTCTGCGAGGGCAGTGGCTCCCATGAGGATAGCAGAGAGACAGCCCGAAAAGGTGGGAAAAAAAAAAGAGAGAAGGGAAATCATTACAATATGTTCCCCCCCAACATTTCTATTTATTAAATTAATATAATAATTTTATATACATATATCTATCCTTTTTTTTTTGGATTATATTAATTGTTAAATTATGGATACACTTTCTTCTATGGTATGTTATAAATTAATATATAAATGTATTGAATGAATGAATGATGAAACCTATATAGCGCGGCACATGCAAACCGAATCGACCCCGGGCGCTTGTATAATATCTTCTATCCTATTTATTCCTTTTTTTTTTTTTTTTTTGTGTGTAATCAATTAGCCCAGGCTGATCTGGGACATGCCTGCACACACCTGGTGCAATCTTCACTCTGAGTAGAGCAGAGCAGAACAGCAGTGCGGCAGCCAGAACTACAGAGCAATAGGACTGTTTCTTTTTTCCTTCTTTTTTTTAATGACGCGCGCATGTGCAGAAGCGTCCCGCTCGCCCGGCGCCATTTTGGAAGAGGGCAGAGGAGACAGGCGGCGTCATCACTGAGCTGCGCGCATGTGCAGAGCGCCAAGGGGTACGCAGCGGTGACCCCGAGAGTATGGGGTGTCAGAGGAACCACAGGGCTCAGCAGAGCTGAGAAAAAAACAACAGGCAGACAAAGGTACAAAACGGACTAACCTTAGGTGGTAAATGTAATGATACAAATACCTTTGTGGAAGGACACACTGCACTGGAAGGAAAGACAGAGCGAAAGTGGGGGCCACTGCGAGATTTGAAGCTTCTTTAAAGCTTGCTACAGATGCCAGTATAATTCCAAAGCCCCTGAGACCACCAGAACGGGGTTCCCACCATAAAGCTCATTTAGAGACTGTACAGGAGGGACTTCCAAACAGGAGAGGCTGAACCTGCTGGGGCGATTTGCGGTAAGAGGCATGCTTTTTGCTTGTTCGTTCAATCTTGTCAGGTGAGGATGAAAAAAGAGAATGATGCGGGGCATCTCCCCTTCAAATTTATAGCTAACCAATCCTGTCAGGTTGTGGGGGCGGAGTCACAACCCAGTGTGTGCTGCCATGAATGCGTCAGGAAAGTTATTTTCCCCATTTAGACGGATTTGAGGAATCACGTTATAGATCAGGGATGATGTTGAAGTCCCCACCATATAAGGGAACCTTGTACTCTAGAGATCTTTTTGTGGAGCTTCCTTAAGAAGCAGATTTGGTGAGTATTAGTTGTGTACACATTGACAATTGTGTAGGGAGAGTTTCCAAAGTGTGAATTTTTTGGCTGGGTGATTAGCGATTAGCAGTTGGCAGTTGCTGAGAATTTCAAACGTGAAAAGAAAAGAAAAAAAAAAAAGTCCTGGGATTACCTTTTTCTCATACTTTAGAGATATGGGTTTGGTTCTAATTTTCTGACAACACTCCAAACGATCTATAGTGCCCCTATTGCAAACTTGCTAGTCAAAGGCTATAAATCCCAGGATATTCGCATACATAGAGGCACCCGTCAGGGCTGTCCTTTGTCCCCCTTATTATTTATTATGTCTTTGGAACCTTTGGCAATCAAAATTAGAACACATTAGGTGTCAGCTGTGGAGGTCGGGAGTACAAATGCGCGCTGGTCGCAGATGATATATTGTTGCTCCTCTCCAGTTACCTCATTGCCAATTCTGAATGTAGTACTGGGACCTTTTGCGACGTTTACTGGTCTACAGGTAAACCACTCTAAATCTCAGGCCCTTAGTATGTCCTTACAGCCCCACATAGTTCAAGCTCTGCGAGGGTCTTTTTCCTTTAGTTGGCAAGAGGAGGCTCTATCTTACTTGGGCATATATTTAACTCCTACTCTTACTACATTATATAAGAAAAACTATCCCCCATTGTTTCGAAAGTTGTTGGAGGAACTTCAAATGTGGTCAAACAAACCCCCGTCAGAGGCCAGTAGAAGGAGCTGTGAGCCCCGAGCGCGTAGCCTGACACTTCCTTTCATCGGATGCCTTCTATCCCCGCCATGCCCTGTGACGTCACCGCTTGTTCTGGATCTGCGTTCCACGCTGGCCAGCAAGGAGCTTCCTGGGCCCATCCACACTGAAGCCGTGCAGACATCACTGGAGCCGGTGGAAAGGCACACACCCATCAGCAAAAACCCCCCCGATGGACTACTACTCAGCGAACCTGTGAGTACACATCTATACTCACATTTTAAGTAGACTGCTGTTTTTAAGGTTACTTTTTATTATTTGAGTTGGCGCCTCCACCCCCCCTCTTTTTTCTTCCAAATATTCATAGAGGTCATGGACACCCTCTACAGGAAGGCTGCCTCCTCATAATATATTTATTTGTGAGACCCACTTTTATAGGTACAGTTTTAGCTACCAGTACCACTGTCGCTGCCCAGGCTTCCAGTCACTATGAGTGCCGGAACACCCCTCTTTTCCTTGTAAACCCCCGTCATGGTTCGGTAGGCTGTATTCGGTCAAAATTACCATTTTACCAAAGGTGTTGTATTTAGGACTTTCCCAATAGCTATAGTTGGTATGGACCTCAAAAAGTTTCAGGCCAAATTCCTTGACTATATATGGGACCACAGGAGACCTAGGGTGAACAGAAAAACATTGTACACCCCTAAATCGGGTGGAGGTTTGGGCATGCCTGACCTTCTTAAATACTATCACTCAGCTCAACTGGCCCACTTGATTCGATTTCATACAGGTCGGTCCAGGCCACTCTGGATGGGGTTGGAGTCCTCTCTGAACCCAGACAGAGAGATCAGTCACCTAATGTGGCTTTCACTTTCTGGAGACCTTGAATCGCACTTCTGATCTCTCTACATTCACGCCTATGGAACAACTTTGCAGAACCTTTGACAAACACTCAGGTCATACATCATTGATTTATGGTTTATTTTGTTCCAACACCCAAAAGATGGCTTATATGCAAACGTGGGAACGAGATATTGGAACTGCATTAGGAATTGCTGAATGGAGTAAATTGATACAAGGTGCTTCTAAGTCTTATATTAACACCTCTTTGATAGAGACCAATTATAAAGTGTTGATGAGATGGTATATGGTCCCGACACGAATAGCTACCTTTCCGGGGGCGTCTCTGCAGTGCTTTAGAGGGTGCACTGTTGACGGTACTATGTTTCACATTTGGTGGACATGTCAAAAGGTGAGATGATTTTGGATACGCACATATAACTTTATATAATCTTCTTAAGTCACCTCTCCATGCACTGCTGGGGAATCCGGTGGAGGGTACGTCGAAGCACTTGAGAAAACTGATAGCTTTTATATTTGTAGCAGGTAGAATCTCCATTGCTAAGTCTTAGAAGTCCCCCACTGTTCCCTTTTATCTTTTGAAGTCTAAATTGTCTTGGATAATGGTGAATGAAAGGATGTCGGCTATTTGGAATGACAAAGTCGCAGTGTTTAACAAAGTGTGGGATTCCTGGATCACCTATCTTACGATTACACATTGATCTGAGCCAACACAAGGGCTTCTTTGTCGAGGTAGGGGTGCACCACCCTTTCTTCTCTTTCCCTTTTTCTTTTTCTCTCTTTACTTTACTTTCTTTCCTTTTCTTTGCTTTTCTATTGTTACTTCTTTTTGTTATTTTATTTAATCAGCTATTGTTTGTCATTGTCTGTTGACCTCTTGGGTCTTGTCAGTGCTCCGGCTAGGCGGCCCCGTGTTGGGTCTGAATTTGATTTTGTTGGGAGATAGATGTCGTAGGAGCACCCAAGTCAATTAGATGTGCCAACGTTGTGTTTGTATTTGCATTCTCCTGACAATGAACAATGTTATCCCCCCCCCCTTTTTTTTGTATACCCTTTATTTGTAAACTTTAATAAAAAATATTGGAAACAAAAAAAATAAATAAAAGAAAACCAAATAGCTTAAGGAACAAACCAAAGTGTTTTAGCAGCTTTAAATCACTTCCTGTAATTCTCCCAGTTTTGGTACTCAGGAAGAAAACAAAGGTTTTCGAGTTCAATAAAGCCAAGGGCTAATGTACACTGGACTGGGCAAACCCTTGCAGGCCATTTTTATCGGTACAAGGAGTCTTTACCTCCTTATTAACACTGGGTGTATAAAATCCCATATGCAGCTCCACCTATGATGACTCAAGGACCACCACACTCTCCATCCACAAGGTCCTCTTTCAAACTCACTTTAAGATCACTTCTCATATAGAGTCAGACACTGGCACCTTTTTAGTTTACCATTTCTTTTCAAAAGAGCATAACCAGGAATATTAGTTGAGTCACGTGAAGAATGAAGCCAAGATTCAGCAACACCAATTAAATCCTGGTTATATTCATGCACCAAAGCTTCCAATTCTACTATTTTGCTTGGTATAGATCTGGCATTGGTGAACAAAGACTTTAATCCATTGTTGCAATTTGCACATGTATTTTTCATATCTTTTTTGTAGTAGTGTAATTACCAATGGTTGTTTGTAGCATAGGATTTCCTTATCCGCTAAAGCTTCCCCCCCACTCTATCCTCCTTTAGCATCTGACCTCTGTCCCATTATATTCTAAAATCCCCCCCCCCCCATTCCTAGTTTAAGAACCCCACCAGCATTCCCATAAACTTCCCCACAGCACAGCAGACCGCAATAATTTAGATCCATCTTCAGCATATAGGTTGTACCCTAATGACAAGTCAGCCCAATGTTCTAGAAACCCAAATCCTTACAGGCTGGTCCCACTTATTCCATCTGTCAGGCTCCAGGTAGGGGGAGAAAAAGGAGCTGCAGTAGTTATTGTTGCACCATGTTTTTTTTTTTTCCCAAAATAAATTTTATTAGTTTTTTCATTTTCCAAAAGAAATACAGAACAGGTACAGAGCAACTGCAGTCACAGTAGACCATAATACAAGTTCGCAAGCTGTGCGCTGATAATTACAATCCTATCAGTAACATAAACAAATAAGCAAAGAACTTTCAGACTTTCCTAGCAGATCCATATCGTAACATAGTACTCCTATGATCAGATCATAAACTTTCCTGAGCCCGGGTATGAACATCCGGTACCTCAACTTGTTCAATCCAACACATAGTCAGTCAAGTGAACATGTAGGCTAGGCCAGCCCTCAAAAATTCTCTCTTTTGCTCGCATTTTGCATTTTTCCAGAGCGAGTGAGGAGCGGGGGTGAACCAGGCTGACAGTTTCCTGGCTGAAGCGATCAGCCGAAGGACACAGAGAGCAGCAGGGCTGGACACGCAGCGTGCACCTTCAGCTGTGTGTCATGGAGCTGGGCTTGTGTTTGATGGCACGTGTGATAAGGTCCTGCCCCCCTAGGTTGGCTAATGCGATAGTAGATTGAATCAATAATAAGAGCAGTGGTCAGGACAACTCACAGCCACTCTAAGCATGAATGACTGCTCAGAAACCTCGGGACTGCACTGTCCTTCCCCCTGTACCTCCCCCAGCAGTATTTCAGCCTCTCTCCTGCAGGCTACTGCTTGAGTGGGCGGGATAGGGATGTGCCTTTTCCCCGAGAAGACGCTCGTCTGGAAGAGGAAGATGCCTGCACTTTGCAGCTGAGCAGAGGGAAGCCATGTGAAAGTTCCTGCAGGTGAGCTCTGCTGCTTGCCCTACAGTGTGGATTGGTTTACAGGCACCTCTATGCTGAGTTACTGCAACCTAGCATAGAGGTGCTGTTAGCTGACAAAACAGATCTTCATTCATGAGAAATGTAACTCATTTAAAGGATTATGACTGCCCCCCCCCCAGTGTATGCTCTCCTGTTCCCTCCCTTCCAGTGTATACTCTCCTGATCCCCCCTAGTTTATGCTCCCCTGCCCCCCCCCCCCCCCCAGTGTATACTCTCCTGGTCCCCCCCCAGTGTATGCGCTCCTGATCCCCCCCAGTGTATGCGCTCCTGATCTCCCCCCCCCCCCTTAGTGTATACTCTCCTGACCCCCCCCCCCTCAGTGTATACTCTCCTGATCTCCCCCCCTCAGTGTATACTCTCCTGATCTCCCCCCCTCAGTGTATACTCTCCTGATCTCCCCCCCTCAGTGTATACTCTCCTGATCCCCCCCCCAGTGTATGCGCTCCTGATCCCCCTCCCCAGTGTATACTCTCCTGATCTCCCCCCCCCCTCAGTGTATACTCTCCTGATCTCCCCCCCTCAGTGTATACTCTCCTGATCCCCCCCCCAGTGTATACTCTCCTGATTCCCCCCCAGTGTATACTCTCCTGATTCCCCCCCCACCCAGTGTATACTCTCCTGATTCCCCCCCAGTGTATACTCTCCTGATCCCCCCCCAGTGTATACTCCCCTTCCCCCCCCCCCCCCGTGTACTCTCCTGCCCCCCCCCCCCCCAGTGTATGCCTTCCTGATCCCCCCCCCAGTGTATACTCCCCTTCCCCCCCCTGTGTACTCTCCTGCCCCCCCCCAGTGTATGCCTTCCTGATCCCCCCCCCCCCAGTGTTGACCCCCCAGCGTGTGCTCTACTGTTCCTGCACACTGCCCTAAATATTACTGACCTATGTACACTGTATTACACATGAAGTTCAGTTCCGAAAGCAACACCTTATTTTCTTAAAGTGCCCCTCCCGATACTAGACTCTGGATCCGCCCCTGGCGCCAGGACAGTGTTTGTGGTGAGTCTGAAGTGATGATGGGGCACAGTAATGAGCAAGTGATGGGGCACAGTACGGCTGCATTGATGGGGCACAGTACGGCTGCATTGATGGGGCACAGTACGGCTGCATTGATGGGGCACAGTACGGCTGCATTGATGGGGCACAGTACGGCTGCATTGATGGGGCACAGTACGGCTGCATTGATGGGGCACTGTAAGGCTGCATTGATGGGGCACTGTAAGGCTGCATTGATGGGGCACAGTGAGGCTGCGTTCACTGGCACAGTGAGGCTGCACAGATGGGTACTGATATGCTTTATGTTACTTTTGTTAATATTTATTTTTTGAACATAATTCTGTTTAAAATATTTAACAGTGTAATTTCATGAGATAATTTACAAGGTCGTGTTTAGGGGTGGACTTAGGGGTGGGGCAGCCCTTAAGGCCTGGCTAGTGGCTTATGACTTGAAATTTTGAGCCCTGGGCTAAGCATTCCTTCTGCTATCTAACACACAGCCTCCAAAGAGCTGATCAGCAGACCGTCCGTTGGAAAGACCCAGAAATGTAGCAAGCAGAAAAAGTGCGCCATGATTTTTGACAGGAGTCATCAGAGGGAGAAAACCTTAAGAGGAAAGAAGTTAGCTTCCCACAGTAGAGAGAAAAGGACCATCACGTAAAGGCACTAGCAAACAAATTAGGCTTGCTGGGAGTGGAAGGGGTTATATAGGGGGGGGGGTGTGTAGCTGTATTCTTCTCTTTTAGAGAACTATATAAATGTGCAATTACCTTTATATAGTTCTGTATAACCCATGATAATTACTGAAGACTGGGTCCCCTACTGTAAACATACTAAAAAAAGTTATTTAGTATACAATAATAAGGAGCTAGAAAACACTAACATTGTGGAACACACCAGATCCCCCTCTATACACAGCCTACTCACCATTTATAGAAGAGCAAGCTTTTAGTGAAACTCCAAATCTACTGCCCAGTATAACAATGAGTCCACAAGGTGGGCGGTGCAATGTCCAGATCTCAGTGACTAGTGTGACATTACGCTTTCCCCGACTTGTTCATTCCCCCACTGGTTCACTCCCCGACTTAGTTGGGGTAGGCTGTACACTTTGTTGGGTCAGCCACGCCCCATGACCTTTGACCTCTGGGAACCCGTCTTCTGACCTTTGACCTCTGGCAGAGGTCCCTGTTCCAATTCTTGAGTCCTAGTTTTATTCTTAAAGGAAAAACCCTAACCCCCAACCCTAACCCTAAGGTCCCTGGTCCAATTCCTCAGCCCTAGCCTTATTCTTCAAGGGAAAACCCTAACCCTAACTGACCTTTGACCTGTATGTGTGAATGAATGTCCAAGATCTGGCCAGATAGATAAACATGCAGGAGAATGGAGAAATCATCAGCTTAAGAATTTTCTAGCAGAGCTGGTGAGTAATGCCCTACCTGCTAAGGACACTAAGCTAGTTAAAGAGTGTATGTGGGCAAACATGAATAGATACTTGGTGATTCTGCAAAAAAAAAATACACTGCGCTTCTAGCTTCCTGCAATCGGCCGACAATGCTTCCACTGCTGCAATAACATTTTTAACATTTTGTTACCCAATCTTTACATATTTTCTGAAATAAGGTGCTGTCGGAAAATCCCTCTGTCCTCATCTACACAACTCTTCTTTGTGACAGAGATCACTCTCTCCCTTTCCACACCAGCTGCATGTTGTTTCTCCACCTCTTCCGTTATCACATACTGTGCGCTGAATCTATACATGGTTTGCTTGTAAGGAAAGTGCTACTTTACTTGCAGCTCCTGAGCTCCAGCAAAATGGTGTGAGGAACAAGTGTAAAGTCCTGCAACACGCCTCTGGGAAAGTTGCAGGAGCAATAATTTACTCACACATCCACAGCAAACAATGAAAGCAGTTCCCAAACAATGATGCCTTTAAGGTAGAAAACACATTGTCCAACTACAAAAAGAACCCTGCTGATGGACTTCAGTTTGCTTTAAATGGGATTCGAAAGGCTACAGGAATGTATAACCCGCTTGAAGCAGGTCACATGCAGGTCAGAAAGTGGTAAACTGTCAAAGCACCTGTCAAAGAATTCTGAATAATCTTAGGCCTCGTACACACGAGGCAATCTATTTGTTCAAATCGGTCGGACCGACCGATTTGAACAAATCTGTCTGCTTGGATTTTGGTTTGCTCGCGTGTACACACGAGCAAACCAAAATCCCCGCCAGCAGACAGCGCGCTGACGTGTCGGTGACGTTGACGCCGCCACGTCACCGCACCAGGAAGTAAAACACTTCCGCGCATGCGTCGAAACCATTCGGCGCCGGTGCGAGAAGACATGTCTGCTGGTTAGCGTACTAACCAGCAGACATGTCGGGCGGACGGGTGCCCAGCCGACAGATTGGTAAGCATGCTTTCAAATCTGTCGGCTGACCAAATCCGTCGGCTCGCCCGTACACACGATCGAATCTGTCTGCTGGGACGGTCTGGCAGAAGCATGTCAAACTGATGCCATTGACACTAGTCAAAAGCCTGTCGACAGAGGCCCTAATGGAGCTCCAGAGGAAGCTTCTTTAGTAGTGCTGTCTCTTTTGCTTAACCCATAGTGCTTTGACAATTGTTTGTCATGAGAGTGTTTAAAAATATAAGATAGTTTCTTTTAAAATAATTTTTCTTCCATCACTGTAGCATTGGAAAAATATTCCTCTACTTCCTGTTTTGTAGAGACAACACAAAGTGAAATGACAACCAGTATCCCCATTAGAAGATTTCCCCTCTATTGCCGTTTTAGGAACTCAAAATTTTAGATGTTTTCTCATTTTTTGGTTTAATTACGATTGTAATAAACACGTTTGATTGGTTACCATGGTTTACTGCAAATCATCACTCTGTATTGCAAATGGCACTGCACAAGCACATGTACTAGGTGCTAGTCTACAGTGCAGCAGTAGGTAAAACACACAATCATTTTGAGAAAATGATTGTTAAAAATGCTTTCCCCTAACAAATTATTTTTCATCAGCGACACTACAATTCTCTAAACCCTTACCTCGCCTTGAGATCCTAGAAAAGGAGCTGCTTGTGCAGTAAGGATGGGTGGGGCAGGGGAAGATGCCATAGTGCTACATGTTGTCACAGGAAGC
The DNA here is from genome assembly GCA_029574335.1 of Rana kukunoris. NCBI lineage: Eukaryota > Metazoa > Chordata > Amphibia > Anura > Ranidae > Rana > Rana kukunoris. The sequence continues at coordinate 49,017,468 of CM056060.1, forward strand.
AAAGGTGGTGCAGCTGGCGTTATCAGGCGCTGAAGGTCCCGCCGCTGCTGGAGGTGTTGGACAATTTGATACAAGACATTTTGCTGATCCTATGAAAAACAAAGAGTGTCAATTCTAAAAAAAAGTGTTTATCTTATTAAAAAAAAAAAAATTTCAGCATCGTGCGGCACTTAGCAAAAAGACAGGCAAACAGTAACAACCAAACACTTGGCCACAATAGATTAGTAAACCTGTTGCTTATAGTAAGCAATCCAGATATTCAGAAAAAAAAAAAAAGAGACAGCTGGAATATGGATGCTGCAGCTGGGACTAGCTTTTATTTCTTATAGCTCTAATAATTACTGACACTATGTCTGGAGCAAGAAATGATGCTTACCACAGTGAGATGAGCGGTGGTGATCTGCTGTAACTGCTGTGCTAGCTGCATCTGCTGCTCTGACAGTGTGCTCAAAGAAGATAGGCTGCAAAGCAAAAGAAAGAAAAAAGAGCAACATGTTGACTTAATGCAGTACAGAAAGTGGTTTAGATTTTTGAAACTTAAAAGGGACACTTAGGGCCCCTTTTTCCAGTACCTGTAACATAATATTGCAAAAAAGCATTTTTGTACTCGCCATAATTTTTTTTTATGGGAAACTGTTGGGGGAGACAAGAAGTCTTCCCATTTGAGTTCTAAGTTTGCCTACAAGAGGACTGGACCCCTGCAAACTAACGACAAACTGTAGGTCAGCCCAGGATAACCCTTTTTACTACCAAGCATTCCATTTTGTAGTTAGCAGTACCAAACCAGTTTAATAAAACGCTATGTGAAAAACTTCAACCATTACACTCACATCACTTCAAAGCCAGCAGGTAAAATCACAGCAAACAGCTCTTGGAGAAAACGTCTGTAGTAGTATATAGTGTGGTCACGGAGGACCCAAGATGTACGGCTTAGATATCACTCTCACCCGCTTCTCTAGCTCGAGCCGTTACTCTCTGATCTGGTGTCCAGCGTGAAGTGCTTACAGATAGTTGCGGTTTAGCCACGCCCCCCACATTCACATAAAAACCTTTTTATGTGAATATGGTAGCTCCTTGTGAAAGGATCTATGTTCCACTTTGTACTGACGTGGTGTTTGGAATATTGTGGACACCAGGTGAGCGCACGTACCATTGAATAGTCTCGGCCAGTGCTTCGCGTGGGGGGTAAAGGAGGATGGGTTGCCGTGCCGTTTGGCCAATCCCATGAATAAGTCTGTATAATAAAACATGTTGGGGTGCGTGGCTAAACAGCAACCATCTGTAAGCACTTCACGCTCCTGTGAAAGGCCCATTTCACATGGCCCGGTTGATGTGGACACTGGAATTCTAAGGCAAGAATCTGAGGATTATTGCTGCTAAAATTACCAGGTTATGTGATCAGCAGTGGCTGCTCAGCCTATTTAATCCTTTCGCTGCCAGGCCCTGTTCTCCATTTTGTACACTCAGGTGGCCAGACCATTTTTACAATTTTTCCTTTGCTTTTTTATTTTTCACTTATAGCTTTCAGAGTAAAAGACCCCTGAAACCTTTTTTTTTCTAAAAGCACATGACCAGTAGAATAAAAAGAAGGTTCTACTGATTGTTAAGGTCCCAGATATTTGCGCAAATGTTTATCAAACAATATTTTTGCTAAAAACCCACTAAACTCATTACAGTGGAACCTCGGATTGCGAGTAACGCGGTTAACGAGGGTTTTGCAATACAAGCACTGTAAAAATCCTAACTCGGTTTGCGAGTGTTGCAACACGAGCAGGATTCATGCCAAATCGGTGTGCAGTACCGCGTTTGGCCTGAGGTGGGGGCGCCAAAGCCGAGCGAAGGCGAACCGCGCTGTTCGAAATGCTCAAAAAAAACACGGAAATACTCAATTCCCGAGCCTGAGGTTTGCAGAGGTCAACCGAGCTATCCTTGGCCTTTCTGAGGCTCTCTGGCTCCCCGCCACCTCTGGCCGCATGCGGCATTGCATGCCATTGAAGTCAATGCAGAACTAATTATTTTCGTTTTTATTGACTTCAATGGGGAAACTCGCTATGCGAGTACTTTGGATTTCGGGTATTCTTCTGGAATGGATTATGCTCGTAATCCGAGGTTCCACTGTATTAGCAGATAAAAACAAAACAAATTTTACAAAATTCCTACTAAATATAAAAGCTTAACCTGTATTGAGTTAATAAATAATAAATATTTGTAACTTTTAAGATATGCCTTTTTGTAAAATGGTGAAAATCGAACAGACACAAAAGTGTAAATATCCAAATTTCTCTAAACATTTCCCTTACAGCTTTCACAATTTGTAAAAGGCCCCCAAAACCATATGTAGCGCCCCCTTACTGTCAGTAATGGACACTATTGTAAATTTAGTGGGGGATGAGAGAGTTATCCTGCTCTCATCCATTTTAATTGTTTAAATTTATGTTTCGGGCTGGGTTGCCTGTGGTTCCATTTTCTGTTCTGAGGATATGTTACCATCCTTGGGCAACAGATGGCCGAGAATATTGGTCACAGCAGACCCAAGGTGTCAACCGCTGTTCCTTCCTGGATCTCTGCTTCCTTGAAGGGGCGTGGCTGTGCGGCAACCATCTGAAGTGAATGTGTGACGTACCAAGGCCGATCAAGGAAGCAGAGATCCAGGAAGGAACAGCGGGGAGGTGGTGAGCGATCAGTTGTCAGTTGTCTTTTGTCACATGGTGATGTTTATGGACATTAGCATTATTTTTGAATACCTGTGAAAACGGATATTTCATCTTACATTGTTTACAGCGCTGCTTATATTTTATTACACTAATTTTAGAGTTTTAGAATATGTTTTTTAAACCATAAAGAGTATTCTAAAATAAAGCCCAGCACTTTCTGCTTACTTTTTGACTGTTTCTGTCTAACTGAGAATCCATACAAGCCTATAGCTCCCTAAAAAGTATTTCGCTATTTCTTGTTAAAAAAAATAAGTATTTAGCTGTGTTTTTAACTTTATATGCGGTTTTAAAGTCTATTCAAAACACTGGATATTTAGGTTGTTCTCAGCGCATCAAGCATTAAAGTGGTTGTAAAGGCTAAAAGTTTTTACCTTTTTACCGTCAATCAAATCCAGTGACGAGAGAGCCGCAGTTGGGGCCAAGCCGCGCTGTGTGTGTCAACAGATGCTTGGGATCAAGCTGGCATGAGTGCCCCCATAGCAAGCGCCTTGCTATGGGGGCACTCGAAAACACAGGAGGAGCCAGCAGCAGGACATCTTTTATTGCTGTGCACAATAAATCAAAGCTATGCAAAACCGTATATATGATCTTGATGCAGTTGCTCTTAATTCATTAACTCACCTGGGTGGTATATGTGAGCTGGCAGTCCCGCTGCATAGAGGATTCTGGGCCTGTCCTAGAGTGCTCTGAAGATTTCCATTGATATTTCCCAATATGCTGTTTAGCGAGAGCACTCCAGGATTTCCAGAGAGAGCTCCAAGAAGAGGAAGAGTTGATAGTGTAGAGGGGCCTCCAGCTCGTATTAGCCCATTCATTAGCTGCTCTGCTCCTACAGCAGGAAGTGATGGTGCCGTTTGAGACAGAGGGCATGGGGGTGGAGTACTATGCAATGACAAACAGGAACTGCTTCTGCTTGGGCAGCCAGAGTGTGGATCCTGTAAAAAATTGTAATGTATATTAGAAAAATAAAAGGTTAAATTTATTTACTGGAGCTGCAGGCTAAATATTGTTAAAAACAAATTAAGACAGTGAGAAAAAAGCAGTACATTTCCAATATGTTGGCAGGACCACTAGAACCATGGCCAAAAGAGTGGGACAACATATAGATAACATAAAAAATGGGTTCAAACACCACATTGTATCTAACCACTTCAGGCTGATGCACAATAAGTGACGAGAGAGCCGTAGTTGGGACCAAGCCGTGCTGTGTGTGTCAACAGATGCTCGGGATCAAGCTGGCATGAGTGCCCCCATAGCAAGCGCTACTCAGTTCTGGGGCATTGATAGGGTTCGCCAGCATTGGAGAGAAACTGACATGGCAAAAAAGTGTTGCAGATGGAGATGCAGTGGATATACAACTGAAACATGAAAAATTTGAATATAGTGCAAAAGTTCATTTATTTCACTAATGCAACTTAACCACTTAGCCCCCGCACCATACTGCTGGTCAAAGACCAGGGCACTTTTTGAGATTCGGCACTGCTTCGCTTTAACTGACAATTGCGCGGTCCTTCTTTTGGTGGTATTTGATCACCTCTGCGTTTTTTATTTTTTGCGCTATAAACAAAAATAGAGCGACAATTTTGAACAAAATTATTATTTTTTACTTTTTACCATAATAAATATCCCCCAAAAATTTATATAAAAAACATATTTTTCCTCAGTTTAGGCCGATACATATTCTTCTACATATTTTTCGTAAAAAAAAACCAAAAAAAAAACACAATAAGCGTTTATTGATTGGTTTGCGCAAAAGTTATAGCGTTTACAAAATAGGGGGTAGTTTTATGGCATTTTTATTATTTTTTTCACTAGTAATGGCGGCGATCAGCGATTTTTTTCGGTACTGCAACATTATGGTGGACACTTCGGACACATTTTTGGGACCATTGGCATTTTTATAGTGATCAGTGCTATAAAAATGCATTGATTACTGAAAAAATGCCACTGGCAGGGAAGGGGTTAACACTAGGTGGCGGGGAAGGGGTTAAGTATGTTTCCTGGGTGTGTTCTAACTGTAGGGGGGGTGGCCTCACTAGGGGAAATGACTAATCGCTGTTAATACATTGTATGTACAGACAGTCAGGCATTTCTCCCCTGACAGGACCGGGAGCTGTGTGTTTACACACACAGCTCCCGGTCCTCGCTCTGTAACGAGCAATCGCGGGTGCCCTGCAGTGATCGCGGCGGCCGGGCACGCGCACAGGAGTCAGGGACGAGCAGGGGGCACTATTGGCTGCTGGGCGAGGTGACCTATAGCTACGTGCTCTCGCCCAGCAGAGCCGACCTGCCGCCGTAAAACTGTGGCGGCTGGTCGGCAAGCAGTTAAAAGGTGAAACTAATATATGAGATAGACTCATTACATTTTTGCGATTCTGCACTGCGTCGCTTTAACTGACAATTGCACGGTCCTGCAATGTGGCTCCCAAACAAAATTGGCGGTCTTTTTTCCCACAAATAGAGCTTTCTTTTGGTGGTATTTGATCACCTCTGCGGTTTTTATTTTTTGCGCTATAAACAAAAATAGAGCAACAATTTTGAAAAAAAAAATGCAATATTATTAACTTTTTGATATAATAAATATCCCCAAAAAAGTTTTTTTTTTCCCTCAGTTTAGACCGATACATATTCTTCTATCTATGTTTGGTTAAAAAAAAAACGCAATAAGCTTTTATCGATTGGTTTGCGCAAAATTTATAGTGTTTACAAAATAGGAGATAGTTTTATGGCATTTCTATTAATATTTTTTTTTTTTACTCCTAATGGCTTTGGACCAGCTGGGCTCTTAAAAAGGACTTGTATATACATCCATGTGCTCAGCCGTGCCATTCTGTCGACATATATATATATAGTCGTGCGGCGGTCCTTATGTGGTTAAGCCATAACACCTGTAAATGGTTCCCGAGCCTTTAAATGGTCTCTAAGTCTGGTTCAGTAGGAATCACAATCATGGGAAAGACTGCTGACCTGACAGTTGTGCAGAAAACCATCATTGACACCCTCCATAAAGGAGGGAAAGCCTCAAAAAAGGTAATTGCAAAAGAGGTTGGATGTTCCCAAAGTGCTGTATCAAAGCACATTAACAGAAAGTTATGTGGAAGGGAAAAGTGTGAAAGAAAAAGGTGCACAAGCAGCAGGGATGACCGCAGCCTGGAGAGGATTGTCAGGAAATGGCCAATTAGAAGTGTTGTGGACTTTCACAAGGAGTGGACTGAGTCTGTAGTGCATCAAGAGCCACCACACACAGACGGATCCTGGACATGGGCTTCAAATGGCGTATTCCTCTTGTCAAGCCACTCCTGAACAAACAAACGTCAGAAGCTTACTCAGGCTAAAGAAAAACAGTGCTGGTCTGTTGCTCAGTGGTCCAAAGTCCTCTTTTCTGATGAGAGCAAATTTTGCATCTCATTTGGAAACCAAGGACCCAGAGTATGGAGGAAGAATGGAGAGGCACACACTGCAAGATGCTTGAAGTCCAGTGTGAAGTTTCCACAGTCTGTGTTGATTTGGGGAGCCATGTCATCTGCTGGTGTTGGTCCACTGTGCTTCATTGAGTCCAGGTTCAACGCAGCAGTCTACCAGGAGATTTTGGAGCACTTCATGCTTCCTTCCGCAGACAAGCTCTATGGGGATGCCAACTTAATTTTCTGGCAGGACTTGGCACCTCCCACACTGCCAAAAGCACCAAAACCTGGTTCATTACCATGGGATTACTGTGCTTGATTGGCCAGCAAACCCGCCTGACCTGAACCCCATAGAGAATCTATGGGGCATTGCCAAGAGAAAGATGAGACATGAGACCGAACAATGCAGAAGAGCCTATTGAAGCATCCTGGTCTTCCATAACACCTCAGCAGTGCCACAGGCTGATAGCTTCCATGCCATGCCACATTTAGGCAGTAATTGCTGCAAAAGGGGCCCCTAAAAAGTACTGAGTACATATGCATGCTTATACTTTTCAGAGGTCTTTTATTGATTGCATGTAATATTCTAATTTTTTGAGATTGTGGATTTGGGGGTTTCATGAGCTGTAAGCAATAATCATCACATTTATGACAAATCGCGGCTTGAACTATCTTGCTTTGAATGTAATGAGTCTATCTCATATATTAGTTTCACCTTTTAAGTTGCATTAGTGAAATAAATGACTTTTGCACGATATTCTAATTATTTGAGCTTCACCTGTTTAGACTTTAATCTCTCCAGCCTTTGAAATAAACATCAATATTGCTTTAAATTTTTTTAAACTGATTATTGATCGGTTTTTAGCGAGATTGTTTTTTTAGATTGGAGCCCTGGTCCCTCAGGGTTTCTATAGTAATACCTATTTTTTTTTATATAATATACTTTTAGAAGTTCTTTATTATTATTATTACATACATTTTTTTGTGTATTATATTAATTATTTAATAATGTCTTTTGATCTGTTAGTATAGGCATGGTTTTATTAACCACTTGCCCACGGTGTCATAGTCAAAAGACGTCATGATTTTAAAGATGGATATCTCGGTAACGGCAGCAGCTGCTGCCACAACCGAGATATCCATCTTTTCCGTGGGCAGTGCTGTACACGATAATGGCGGTCCCAGCGGCGGATTCGCCGCAAGATCGCCGTTATCGGTGGCGGGAGAGGGCCCCTCCCGCCGCTCTCCGCCGCTTACCGGAGCCGTCGGTAACGGCGGAGGCGATCGGGTCCTCCTGCTGGCTGTGTTGGGATACGAGTGAGGGAAAAATCGCCCCCACCCGTCCCCCACAGCTCTGCTGGGCGGAAGTGACGTCAAAACGTCAGTCCCGCCCAGCGTCTTAAAGAAACATTTTTTTTTTCTGAAATTTGAAAAATGACATTTTTTTTTTTTTTTTCTTTTTTTGCATTTAAGCCTAAATATGAGATCTGAGGTCTTTTTGACCCCAGATCTCATATTTAAGAGGACCTGTCATGCTTTTTTCTATTACAAGGGATGTTTACATTCCTTGTAATAGGAATAAAAGTGATAATTTTTTTTTTTTAAATTTATTTCGATGTATAAAATTATAAACTAATTAAAAATAAATAAGAAAACAAAAAAAAAAAATGTAAAACGCCCCGTCCCGACGAGCTCGCGCACAGAAGCGAACGCATACGCGAGTAGCGCCCGCATATGAAAACGGTGTTCAAACCACACAAGTGAGGTATCGCCGCGATCGTTAGAGCGAGAGCAATAATTCTAGCCCTAGACCTCCTCTGTATCTCAAAAAATGCAACCTGTAGAATTTTTTAAACGTTGCCTATCGAGATTTTTAAGGATAAAAGTTTGACGCCATGCCACGAGCGGGCGCAATTTTTAAGTGTGACATGTTGGGTATCATTTTACTCGGCGTAACATTATCTATCACAATATATAAAAAAATTGGGCCAAATTTATTGTTGTCTTATTTTTTTATTCAAAAAATTGTTTTTTTTTTTTAAAAAGTGCGCTTGTAAGACCGCTGCGCAAATACGGTGTGACAAAAAGTATTGCAATGACTGCCATTTTATTCTCTAGGGTGTTAGAAAAAAAAAATATATAATGTTTGGGGGGTTTAAGTAATTTTCTAGCAAAAAAAACAGTTTTAGTCTCGTAAACACCGAATCTGAAAAACAAACCCGGTGGGCAAGTGGTTAATGATTTCGGACATATGGACATTTACCACTAGATGGTGCTGTCCTAATTGTTTCCTTCATATAGGAAATAATAGGCAGGGTTGCATTGGTAATTCTGGCCATAGGAATATTCACCACTAGATGGTGGTGTCCTAATTATTTCCTTCAAGACGCAATATACCCACCTGGTCCTACTCAGCTCTAAGTTGCATCCATGCACCAAAATAGTTTGTTCATCACTGCTTAGGTGATTGTTGACTATAAATATTTTTATGTATTAGTTCATTTATTGATCCCTTTGTAAGGTTGGCTATTTATGTGCAGTCTAGGCAGCGTGTGTGCATCGGCACTCTCTAGAGGCAGATTCTGTATTACGTTTTTGTCCTCGCCTCCATTTTGGAGGAGCCTCACCAATAGCAGCCCTTATAGTCAAATAAAAGCAAGCAGGAAATGGTGTGACATCACTTCCTGAAAAGCCAATCATGGCGAAACATATGTCGGAGTGGATTTATGCCATTACCGGGACCAATCTGGTGTTCCCAAAGCAGTTTTTGACATTCCTGTAAAAAGGAGTCAAACAGCTCTGGCGAGTGGCAATCTTCATACTGAGCACTCGTGGTGGAAGATCTAGAAGTTTTTTTTTAACTCAGAGCATTCTGTTTTTGTGTTGGGATTTGTTCACTTATGGACCTTATGCTTGCTTATTTTTTCATTAATGTGCACTAAATGTAGTTGATGTAGTTTTTTCTTTGTGCCAGTTTTTTTTAAATGGAAATGTATAGCGCCTTATTCTTTATTTTATAATTTTACACAGCTTAGTGATTTGTTCACTTTAAAGGGGGCAGCTGTTTGTTTATATGTTCTTATCCCCATAAGATGACATTTTTTGGTAAACATTTTTATATATATTAAAGAGGAGATCCGTCCTTCCCCTCCAAAAATTAAAAAAGTCAGCAGCTACTTTCAGTAGTGTCCTCACATGAAACTATTCTTGAATCGGCTCTTGGGTGCTGGTACTGCCATCTTGGCTAAGGGAGACTGGCACTGAAGCCTTGCAGCTTCACAGCAGATTTCCTACTAGGCATGCACAAATTGTACTGCGCTCTGAAAATGGGGCCAACTGTGGGGGGAAGCTGGGGGGACGGGGGGTTTGTTCCACTTTATGATTGTGTCCCACTTGTTGTTGATTCTTCACAAAAAAATACAGTTTTATATCTTTATGTTTGAAGCCTGAAATGTGGCAAAAGGTCGCAAAGTTCAAGGGGGCCGAATACTTTTGCAAGGCACTGTATATCTGCTGTCTTTATCGTTATATACTGTTTAGAAAGTGCACATCACGTTAGGAGATTTTCTGGATCTGTGTGTTTACACACACAGATCCACAGTCCTGCTGTGTTCACAGGCAATCGCGGGTGCCCAGCAGATATCGCAGCAGCCGGGCACGTGCATCGGGTGCCAAGTGACCCGGCGGGCGCAGGTACGCGCCCCATAGAAGATCGAAAAGTAAAAGATGTCATATGACGGTGGCCCGGAGGGACAAAGGATTTCTGCCGCCGTCATATGACCATTCGTGCTAGGGAAGTGGTTAAAAGGCTAAATATAAAACCTAGGTGGCTATCGAACAAAATTTTAAAAGCTATAAATAATACGATAAGAGCTTTTAAAAAAAAAAAAAAAAAATGAAGGAGCATTGTTTAAATGTTATAAAGAATATAACAGAATGTGTACAAAGGAAATCAAGGATGCAAAAATTTGAAACGAACGACAGATTGGAAAATATAGGACAAATCAAAAAAAATCTTCAAATATATAATAGTAAAGAGGTCAGGTCTGAGCATGTAGGCCCTTTAAAAAATAATCTGGAGTGGGTGACTGGGGACTAAGAGATTGCAAGTTTATTAGACACTTTCTTCAACTCTCCGTTTGGCATGGTGGAAAGCATAATGTGCTCACCCCCTCCCTATGACTACAGCCCTGCGTGAAAATGCTCTCTTATCCCTCACGGGCATGGAGGCTAAGCCTAATGGAAATTGTAGTTCCCATTAGGCCGTGATGTAGCAAGAATGAATGCACACCGCAAACCAGGAAGTCAGTGAGAATAACGATTCAGGAGTGACGGAAGTGAATAAAACAGCTCGATTTCAACAGGTATCAAACTAGTTATAATGCAAAACATTACTTTTTACTTTATCAGCTACCGTCAGACTTTAATTGAAGAGGAAAATATTTTTGTCTTTACAACCCCTTTCAGGCCACGTACACACGAGGAGACATGTCCGCTCAAACATGTCCGACGGACCGTTTCCAGCGGACATGTCTCCTCGGATTTTGGATGGAGTGTACACACCATCGGACAAAAATCCCCTCTGACTGAGGATGTGGCGGTGACGTTGACGCCGCCACGTCACCACTCCAGGAAGTAAAATACTTCCACGCATGCGTCGAATCCATTCGGCGCAAGCGAGGGATTTCTGTCCGCTGGTTAGGCGTACTAACCAGCGGACATGTCCGACGGACAGGTTAGCAGCGAACAAATTTCTAAGCATGCTTTGAAATTTGTCCGCTGGACAAACCTGTCCGCTAGGTCGTACACATGATCAGAGGTGTCCGCTGAAACTGGTCGGCGGACCAGTTTCAGCAGATAAATTTAAACGTGTGTACGCGGCCTAAGTCTACAGGATTGGAAAGATCAGTTTGTAAAGGAATTCAGAGAATAGTGGTAAATGATTCTTACTCTGAATGGTCTAAGGTTATCTGCGGTTCAGTACTGGGACCCTGAGGCTGTGTACACACGATCGTCAAAACCGATCGTGTGTGTGTGGGCCCCATCGGTCAGTTATCCTTCGGTCAAAAAAAAAAGAGAACTTGCTTTAAAATTTAACCAATGGACGCCTAACCGATAGGTCAAAACCGATCGTTAGTATACAAAAGCATTGGTTAAAAAGCTGCGCATGCTCAGAATCAAGTCGGCGCATGCTTGGAAGCATTGAACTTTGTTTTTTTCAGCACGTCGGTGTGTTTTACGTCACCGCATTGTGACACAATCTGTTTTTTTAACCGATGGTGTGTAGGCACATCAGACCATCAGTCAGCTTCATCGGTTAACCGATGAAAACGGTCCTTCGGACCGCGCTCATCGGATGGACTGATCGTGTGTACGCGGCCTTACAGTTTAATATCTTTATAAATGATATTGGATCTGGAATTAAAAGTATCATTTGAGTCTTTGCAGATGACACCAAGCTATGCAGTAGAATAACATCCTTACAGGATGTCCCCAACCTACAAGCCAACCTCAATGCACTGTTCCATTGAGCAACTATGCGGCAAATTAGGTTTAATGTTGATAAATGTAAAGTTATGTACCTGTGGGCAAGCAATATGCATGCATTAAACATACTGGGGGGAGTACAACTGGGAGGAATCCATAGTGGAAAAGGATCTGGGGGTTTTGGTAGATCAAAAAAAAAAGCTCAATAATAGCATGCAATGCCAAGCTGCGGTATCCAAAGTGAGCAAAGTTCTTTCTTGTATTAAGAGAGGTATGGACCCCAGAGAGAGAGAGAGAGATACTATTTTGCCCCTGAACAAATTAGTAAGACCTAATCTGGAAAATGCAATTCAGTTTTGGGCACCAGTTTTAAAAAAGGTTATCGGGTTCCCTCCAGAGGTGGTTCTGGCCAGATCAGTAGATTGCTTTATAAAAGGTCCGGATTCTTTCCTAAGTGTACATACTATAACTGGGTACTAACATTTATAGGTAAAGTTGAATAAGGGAATATCCAATTGCCTGTTGGGAGATCAGGAAGGAATTTTTTCCCCTGCTTTAGCAAACTGGACCATCCTTTGCTAGGGTTTTTCGCCTGGATCAACTGTGGGTATAGGATTCTGTATATTATGGGATTGTAGGTTTCTTCTTTTTTTTCTGGTTGACCTGGATGGACTTGTGTCTTTTTTCAACCGGACTAACTATGCAACTATGAAACTATAACAAGGTTAAAATTAAAGTACAATAAAATTAACATCACAAAAAAAATTACATCTAGAATTCAACACAGGGAAACAAATATATTGTTCATTACATTTTGACCAATTAGACATAATTTAAATTAGATCCAAGATAAGGTGAAGGACAGTTTCCACCAGAGAGAATAGGGCTCTAGAAAAGGCTTATTGGTTGGGTCCTTGAAGGCAGGTACATCCTCCCATGGAATAGTAAGTGTCTTGTTAAGACGGAAAACAGTCATGTCCACAGTGGGAACAGATCACTTTTATACAAAATGTTCATCAAAATAAAAGACTAATGCCGCGTACACGATCACGATCGGACATGTCGGACATTCCGACAACAAAACCGTGGATTTTTTAGGATGGATCGCTCAAACTTGTCTTGCACGCAAATGTTGTGAGAAATTCCGAACGTCAAGAAAGAGGTCACGTACAACACTACGACGAGTCGAAAAGTTCAATAATTCCAAGTACGTGTCAAATTGATTCTGAGAATGCGTAGGATATTTGTGCATCGGAATTGCATACAGACGATCGGAATTTCTGACAAGATCTTTTGTTGTCGGAAAAATTGAGAACCAGCTCTCAAACATTTATTGTCGGAAATTCCAACAGCAAATGTCCGATGGGGCCTACACACGGTCGGAATATCCGACCAAAAGCTCATATCGAACATTTGTTGTTGGAAATTCCGAACGTGTGTACGTGGCATTATAAGTGCTTTATCAGGATGATTGCAAGCTGCATAACATTTTTTATGGAAAAGTGGGTGTAAATTTAAAGTCTTTGTGGCCTTAGTAGTTTTATGCGACCAAGGCTGAAGGCAACGCTGGTAGAAGCAAGTTGAAGGGGATTTAGCCACACCTGATGGACTTAAATATAATCGTGAGGATTGAGTAGACCCCAAGAGGGCAACATGACTCCAAGCTGTAGTCATCGGTACCATCACTAGACAAGCGGCAACCAGCCGTGAAACCACTAATAGAAAGGGAGCTGGGGGCAAGTAGTACAGTGGGACTCTACCCTCTATGTTTAGAATCAGGCATGTTGCGACCACATGTCAGTAAGCTTGAGGTGAGAGAAAAAGCTTCAGGTACTCACAAAACCCTGACAACTGGTGATGAGTGTTGGATGACCTAGTAGGCAGTTGGAATGAAATGAAGATCAGAGTTCCAGATGGCTCTTGCAAGCAGGAACAGCAGTAGAGAGATACTTCCTTGACGCTATGAGGCATAAAAGAGAGCGTAAACTGGGTGCGCATGATAATCCACCCAGCGGATGAGAACAGCACTCAGTCCCACAATGTCAGAAATGGGGGAATGAAGATGCCCAGCAACCTATGCAAATATGACAGCTCCTGATGCTTAGCCTGACCAGCCCTTTCTATAAATGATTGTTCAGAGAAAGAGTTTGTGATGAGGTAATGTCAACAGCTGTGGACCTGGAAAATGCTCCACAGCTAACATACCAGAATGACATCTGGAAAGTGTCCCATGAGAAAGCCAGTGTCTGAAGGCCACTATCCCTGCAACATCCAATGCAGCGGGGTGCAGACAGGGTATTGCAAAACTTAGGATGAGGATAAATGTGCTGGATTGCTGCAATCAAAGTGAAATAGCTCCAGCAGGAAGGGAGAGAGTGTGTAGTTTGAAGAAAAAATACTGAAGAAAAAATGTGCAAGCAAAACATTGGTTAGTCTAACACAGCAAAGCTGAAAATAAGCAGTCCATCACCTTAACAAAGGCATGTTGGTAGTAACCGGGTTATCCTGGGCTGACCTACAGGTTTTTTTTTTCTGCCAGTGTTCAATCCTCCTGTAGGTGGTAGTAGAATCTAAATGTTTAAGACCTCCTGTGTCCCTCAAATGAAGGCTTGTTTATTTATGATCTCATACAGACTTTTTTTCATTTTTAAGTCTACACTAAATGGAGCTGCTGGCTCTACACCAAGAATATCGGTATCCAGTCTGCAGAGAGCCGGCAACTGACACTGACACCGTTAGTCACCTGCTCTCTACTCTGCTCATCCAGTGCTCACTGGAGCACTCAGCTGTGCAGGGGATGAAAGCAACTGTCTCAGTCTCCCTGTCAGTCCTGGCAAATGGGTGGATCCCGACTGTAAAGGGGTGATCTTTCCAGAGCCTGGACTGCCTGAGTGACGTTGGCTGAAAACAGGTTACAGAAGTGCAGAATGAAGTGCACCTCTGTGATCCATAGGAGAAGTAGGGCCAAATAGCTTTGGATATGCCTCTCCTTGAATAATAAAAAAAAAGTTTTCATGATAAGTGTAGATTCCGCAATACTCTTTTTTTGGATGTACAAGAACAGTCTCCAGAAAGGACCCCAGACGATGTGCTTTGACCACGAAACGCATTAGAAGGACTCCACTGTCGCCTAATTTTACTTGCAAGGACCTTTTCAATCCAGCCAAATGTGAGTTTGTCAGCTGTGAATAAATACCTTATTTTAGTTAAACAGAATTACGCTATGTGGCCACCCTCTTTTCTTTTCTACATGCACTTTTAAACATATCGAGCTCATCATCAGTGATTCCAAAATAAGTACAGTTTCCAGCCTACCCTATCCCACTGCAAGACATCCTGACTGATTGGGCGCATGATTCCTGCTGAGGACTGTTCATGACATCCGTCACTCAAAGCCTTTTTTGACCTCTTGTGACATATGTCACCATTGGTCAATATGTTCTGGTAAGCCTGCAATTCTTTAGGTGGTGGGACCGTCACGTTGAAGAAGTCACAAATTTTCACGTCTAGTCACTCACTTGATTCAATCACCAGATGAACTTTTTTATTTTAGGACTACCAGAATTTCTTGTGTAATTGTCCACTTGCACTACGTGCCAGACAGGCACAATAGCTGTTTCTTTCATTAGAAGGACTTATATGCACATTTATCACTGTTTACATGTTGCAACATATATTGTATGGTAATTGATTTTCACTCAGTCATTTCAGCGCTACACTTTTGTATTCTTTTGTTTTTTTGAAAAAGTTGTGTTAGCTGCTATCATTTATATTTATCTGGCAGCGCAGGGTATCCACTCTTCCTCCAGAAAGAACCACACTTTGATCGGATCATCGGAAACGCAGACCTCTAAATGCCGGCTAGGTAAGCTGTCCTTAAGCTTGCTATATTTCTGCCTTTCCTTTCTGCCTTTCTGCCTTCCACTCTGGGACCTTTCTGGTTGGGTAACGTGTGTGTGAATGTGTTTATGTTCCCCTTCAGAGGTTGTTTGTGGATAGGAAGAATCCTCTGCAGACTAGTGAAGACTATTCTTGTAAATCTGCTGCTGTAAATTTGTTTTAGAGGAAAAAGGGTATAGGCACAAGTAGAGAAGACTGGCAAGTCATTATGGGCATTAAATTAAACAAGGGAATGAAGGGTGAGAGGCCTTCAGATAATGCCTAGTGCAAGATGAGCGCTAGAGAATATATGAACCGAAGGTACGGTTCCGCCAATACTGAGCCTCCAGATAAATGGGTAGAATGGACAAAGGAAATAGATAAACCTTTAAAATCTGAAGGGACTTTTGATTTACAAGTATGGCAAACTTTTCTGCACGATTATGGCCCACTACTGTGCAGTGAAGGAACGTGGAGAATAGCTTGCACATGGGAGACAGAAGCTAAAGTTGCAAATCAAACTGGCTTGACGTAGATGTTTAATAAAAGTACTGCCCAAATGTACATAATTGACATAATAATTGACATAATAGATTCCTTTTAAAAATGATTAAAAATAGATTCAATCATATAATGTACCTGCAGTTTCAGTTTCGTTTTTGCATGCTTTTTCATGCTTCTGTGATGTACAGAGACACAGAGCCAATAGAGGACAGTAATGGTTTGTAAAACTAAAGTGATTGGTTCTGAGGGGTTTTAGACACAAAGTAATCACACCTCCTTGATTAGTGACCAGAGAGAAAGCTCCCATTACTTTTTTCATCAGGAAACAGACAACCAGGAAGTGTACAGAACAGAGAAGGATTACAGCAACATTATAGCAAGAACGAACAATGAAGACATGAAACCAGAACTGCAGTAAGGTAAAGGAAGCTATTTAGCTTAAAAAAAAAAAAATGCCTTTAGTGACTCTTTAAGGCTTTGGCCAGAGAAAGAGAGATAGACTCAGAACTTTCGTAGCAAACCAAAAATTCCAAATTGTGGCAGCAAGATGAAGAGAGGATGAAGAGAGACGCCACCCCTTCTGCCCCTGTCATGCCCTGTACACACGATCGGTCAATCTGATGAAAACGGTCTGATGGATTTTGATGGTCAGTCATGCCTACACACTATCAGTTAAAAAAACGATTGTCAGAACGCGGTAACGTAAAACACAACGACGTGCTGAAAAAAATTAAGTTCAATGCTTCCAAGCATGCATCGATTTGATTCTGAGCATGTGTGGATTTTTAACCGATGGATGTGCCTACAAACGATTGTTTTTTTTCCTATCGGTTAGGTATTCATCGATTAATTTTAAAACAAGTTTAAATTCTTTTAACCGATGGGGCCCACACACGATCGGTTTGGTATGATGAAAACGATCCATCAGACCGGTCTTATCAGACAAACCGATCGTGTGTACGCGGCATAATGCAACAGAGCAATCTGTTGCAGTTTACAGTATCCTGTCAGAACCCAATTTGTTTTTGA
This sequence comes from Rana kukunoris, assembly GCA_029574335.1. NCBI lineage: Eukaryota > Metazoa > Chordata > Amphibia > Anura > Ranidae > Rana > Rana kukunoris. The sequence continues at coordinate 49,034,485 of CM056060.1, forward strand.
AGGCAATGCTGTTGACAGCAAGTCTCAAATTAAATGGCATGTACCGTTTAGTCCCCAAGAAATGAGAGCCATATTAGAGGGTTTGGGAGACCCTAGAAAGAATCCAATTGGGCTTACAAACAAACTTAGTGCTGCACAGGAAGCATATGAGGCTTCTGCTACTGAAATTCATCAGCTTCTTATTAAAGCAATGGGAAGCAACATGTCTGACTCTATATCCAATAACCTCTTGGTGTCCCCAGGCCATCATATGACCTCCTTGACTTTGTCGGGCATCAAGCATCATTTAGATATCGGTATTTTCAGCCGGCGATTCCCTACACCATAAGAACAATCATAGCGGCTGTTCCCGGATGTTGACGATAGAGACTTCCAGCGGACCAGATGGTCGCTGTAGTCTCTATGATCGTCGGAGGCCAGGCGCGACGTCATGACGTCACACCCGGCCTCTGCATTAAAAAAAATAGGAGCCGCCTCGGCTGAGAAGCCGAGATCGGTTTATTTTTTATTTCAGGCTTCCCAGCCTAGAGGCGAGGTCTTATTAACCCCATATCTTCCTGTTAGGAGGACCTGTCATGCTTATTCCTATTACAAGAGATGTTTACATTCCATGTAATAGGAATAAAAGTGATCAAACTTGTATTTATTTTTTTAAAGTGTCAAATTTAAAAAAAAAGGAATTTGTTATTAACAATAAAACATTTTTTTTTTTTTTTAAAGTGCCCCTGTCCCTGTGTGCTAGCACGCAGAAGTGAACACATACGTAAGTATCGCCCACGTATGAAAACGATGTTCAAACCACGCATGTGCAGTGCCGCCGCAAACGTTAGAGCGAGAGCAATAATTCTGCCCTAGACCTCCTCTGTAACTCAAAACATGTAAAAAGAAAAAGAAATTGCGCTAATTAGCGCAATTTCTTTTTATGTTTTTTCCTGTACCATATGTTAATCGCAGCTCCCAACTGAACAAGCTGCAACTTAGTTTTATAGTTGTTCTTTCCTTTTTAGCACTTTTAGCGCAGTTTCTTCAATTTTTTCCAACTCAAAACATGTAACCAGTAAAAAAAATTTAAGTGTTGCCTATAGGGATTTTTAAGTCCCAAAGTTTGGCGACAATCCACGTGCGTGTGCAATTTTGAAGCGCGACATGTTAGGTATCTATTTACTTGGCGTAACTTCATCTTTCACATTATGCAAAAAATTTAGCTAACTTTACTGTTTTTTTTTAAAGCATGAAACAGTTTTTTCCCCCCCATAAAAAAAAACGTTTGCTACTTTTTATCTCGCATGGTATTTGTGCAGCAATTTTTCAATGACCACCTCTGTATTCTCTAGGGTCTCTGCTTAAATTTATTATATATATATATATATATATATATATATATATTTATTATATATATATATATATATATATATATATATATATATATATATATATATATATATATATATATATATATATATATATATATTAATATATATATATATATATATATATATATATATATATATATATATAATTATATAATGTTTGGGGTTCTATGTAATTTTCTAGCAAAAAAAAATATGATTTTTACATGTAGGAGAGAAGTGTCAGAATTGGCCTGGATGCGAAGTGGCTAAAGAATGGTGTAGACATCAAAAAAATCTAAATAAGAGGACTAGTGGACAGGAGGTTTGTGAAAAAATTTAAGGGAAAATTGCCCCAAATATATGGACAATCCAGACATTCTGAAATTATGAATGCTAAGCAAGGGAAATAGAAAGCAGCAGGTGCTTATTGGAGGCAGTTAAGCGATATAGCTGAGGAAGCAGGCCTTAAAATAGAGAAAGAGAAGGCGGGAGAAACTGCTAGTCCATCTACACAACTGGTGAAACAAAGGCTTCTTGATGATTTAATACCCCAGTTGAATGAAAAGTTGTTCACAGCAAGACCTGAGGCAGGCAATATGTCTACTCGAGACTTCCTGCCTATCCGGTTATCTAGAAAACAGCATTAACCAAAAAGACAGACTACCCAAGGTTATGTACATGGGGAAGCAGAGAGGAAAAGGAAGAGGCAAAAGCAATTTCAGAAAACATGGCAACCAGGGACCAATTATATGCTACAATTGTAATAGGGAAGGACATGTAGCCAAATTCTGCCATCTTCCTAACCGTAGACTGGAAAGGAGCTTAGAGGCACCTCATGCTGATCCCAGTTCTCTGCCAAAAGCAGTGGATCAGGCATAGGAAAATGGTATGCCAGTATCAATCATGTTAAATAGGGGAGACAGTGGTCCGTATTTTTACAAGAACTTTCCTATCCTGGAGAAGAAACAGAATCAACCTGTTTAATAGATACTGGTGCTTTTAATATAGAGGACTTACCTCCAGGATTATTATCTACAAATGTTATCTCTGGTGTTGGCCTACCCGGAAACTCTACTGATTTGTCCAAGCCATTTAAACTCAGGCTAGCACAGCAAACCGAAATTGTCACTAAAGTGTTATTTTCAGACACAGTTCCTACTAATCTTTTGGGAGCTGACATTTTCAACCAAATTTTAGCAAACATAGACTACACTTGTCAGGAATACTCACCGAGGCCGAGATGCTGAGAGCGGCTCCCCTTGCAGCTGAGCGCACTCCACCCCTGGAGGCGATACAGTAGGTGGAGGGCACAGAGAGGCATGGGTCGCCAACAGGTTTAGGTGACTTGAGTGGTGACCGCTGGAAGAAAACTGGAGCACCGTGTCGTGGTCAGCTGGGTGCCAATCCAGTGTGAGAGGCCAGGCTGGGACTCAAACATGAGAAGGCAAGCAAGGTAGTCCTTTAACCACTTGCCTACTGTGCACCTACACCCCCTTCCTGCCCAGACAAAATTTAGCTTTCGGCACTGCGTGGCTTTAACTGACAATTGCGCGGTCGTGCGATGTGGCTCCCAAACAAAATTGACGTCCTTTTTTTCCCCACAAATAGAGCTTTCTTTTGGTGGTATTTGATCGCCTGTGCAATTTTTATTTTTTGCGCTATAAACAAAAAAAAAAAGAGCGACAATTTTGAAAAAAGACACAATATTTTTTGCTTTTTGCTATAATAAATATCCCATTTAAAAAAATAATAATAATTTATCTCAGTTTAGGCCGATACGTATTCTTCTACATATTTTTGGTAAAAAAAAAAAAAAAAAAAAAATCGCAATAACCGTATAGTGACTGGTTTGCGCAAAAGTTATATTGCCTACAAAATAGGAGACATAATTATGATTTTTTTATTTATTAATTTTTTACTAGGAATGGTGGCGATCTGCGATTATTTTTTTCGGATTGGGACATTATAGCGGACACATCGGACACTTTTGACACATTTTTGGGACCATTTACATTTATACAGTGAACAATGCTATAAATATGCATTGATAACTGTATAAATGTAACTGGCAGGGAAGGGGTTAACCACTAGGGGGCGGGGAAGGGGTTAAATGTGTATACTATGTGTGTTCTAACTGTAGGGGGAGGGGGGGTGACTGGGGGAGGTGACCGATTGTGTCCCTATGTACAAGGGACACAACCGATCTCCTCTATCCCTGACAGGGACGTGCAGCTCTGTGTTTACACACAGAGCTCCACGTCCCAGCTCAGTTACTCGGCAATCGCGTGTGCCCGGCGGGCATCGCGGCCGCCGGGCACACGCACGGGCTCCTCAGTGACGCGTGGATGCGCGCGCCGGCGGCGGCGTGCGCGCCCCTAGCCGATTCCAATGACATCACGTCATATGACGTCCTGTCAGGAACAGAGCGTTACCCGCCCGCCGTCATTTGACGGCGGGCGGGTAGCAAGTGGTTAAGCAGGTCGAGGGTCAAGGAAGCAGGCAGTGTAGAGAAGTCCTTAGGCAAGCCAGGGGTCAAACACAGGAAGCAGGCAGAGTAGGTCAAGAACAATCCGGGTCACAACAGGAAATCACAAGATAGCAGGGTACTGCAGCAGGAACACAGGAAGCTGAAAGACAAACCAGCAATTCCTCTGAGCATTTGCTCAGCTTTTATAGGCAGCCAGGAAGTCATGTGATTTCTGACAGCTTCTCACTGTCAACTTTGCTGCCATCTAGTGTTCAAAGTATATGTTTTTTATCATATGCTTTTCTGACAACACTCCTGCAGGAGTCCAAGTGATCAGTAGGCTGTCAGGAGAAGTTTTAAATTCTGCCTGTAAAGTATTTTTAATCCAAGACTCCATTTTGCCATTTCCACCAGATTTGGAAGCGATTCCTGCTGAATTATGGGCAACCAGCAAATATGATGTAGGTCTGCTGGACTGCACCCCAGTTATGATAAAAATTAAACCAGGAGCCCATCTCCCACAGATTAAACAGTACCCACTGAGTATTGCTCAGACTGAGGGAATAAAGGATCAGATCACTCAAATGATAGCAGTACAGGTCGCTGTACCAATTAAGTCCCAAACCAATACACCCCTGTTCCCAGTTGCAAAGAAGCCAGACAAGAAGGGCGGGCAAGTAACATACGGCATGGTGCATGATTTGAGAGCCATTAACAATGTAATTGAGGCAGATACCCCAATCGTGCCCAACCCCTGCACTTTACTAAGTGGAATACCTGCCTCCACTGCTTTACAGTGATTAATCTTGCAAATGCTTTCTTTTCTGTGCCCCTGCACCCAGATTGCTGGCCCCTTTTTTCATTTACCCATGATGCCCAAAAGTTAGCATGGACGAGACTGCCCCAAGGTTGTGTGAGTAGCCCCTCTGAATATAATACTGCGTTAAAGCAAGTATTAGGCCAATGGTCCTCCTCAGACCCAAACACAGTTTGCTTCAGTACATAAGCAAATCGTCTATTTGTTCTGATACAAAGGACATTTGTAGCAGAGAAACTGTAAGCCTTCTCATGTTTCTCTATAAGGCCCCATACACACGGGACGCCGGTACAAACTCTGCTAAACACACGTTTTTAAAGGCTAAAACCAGCGTTTAAAAATGCCTGTTTTGCCGCAAATTTTGCTGCGTTTTACCACGTTTGCGTTTATAAGCGTTTAGTTAAGAAACATCATAAGACCCTCCCTAAGCTCAAAAAACAGTATTATTTAACCATTTCAGCCATTTTGGAGACCAGAGCGAGTAGCAGCTGAGAGAGCAGCAGTGTACTTGTATTTAGCGTGTCACTTGCCACAAGCTGCGGATTGTTCACTTACACAAGTTGTGAATTGTCCACTTGCCACATTACCTGGCCACGCCACCTGCCACAAGTTGTGGATTGTCCACTGGCCACGTCACCTGCCACAAGTTGTAAATTGTCCACTGGCCACGTCACCTGCCATGTCACCTGCCATGTCACCTGCCACAAGTTGTGGATTGTCCACTTGCCACGTCACCTGCCACAAGTTGTGGATTGTCCACTTGCCACGTCACCTGCCACAAGTTGTGGATTGTCCACTGGCCACGTCACCTGACACAAAATGTAAAACAAAGCCAAGAAATGTATGGCAACCAAGTGCCTTCCTGAGGTTAGTGGGATATTGTAGGGACTGGATTCCAACTACATCAGAACTTATGGTTCCTCTCTATAAGGCTACCACTAGAAACCCTTTCAAACTCACATGGGACAATAAATTGCAGATGAAGGAGCTTATTACAATTTTGTCTGAAGCTCCCGCCATTGGACTTCCTGACTATACTAAGACTTTCTCATTGTTCTGTCATGAAGTCAATGGATTTGCTGCAGGTGTACTCACACAGCTACATGGAGACAAACAGAGGCCTGTGATGTATGGATCAGCCTCATTAGACCCTGTCATCAAAGGCTCCCCCAGTTGTATGCGAGCAGCCTGAATTTTGCTGCTAGAGAAAGTAACTGAGCGTGTACTAGATTCTGCTCTGATCCTGTATGTGCCACATGCAGTACAGGAAATCATGAATAAGTAAAAACCAGACATGTGTCTGCCAGTAGATTTGACAACTACCAGTCTGCTATTTTTGCTTCATCGAATTTAACAATCAGACGTTACTGTGTTATTTTAAATCCGGCTACACTTCCTATAATTGACGAGGAATATGCAAGCAATGGTACTGATTTAACACCTGAGAGTTTTTCTCATGATTGTCTGGCTCTGATGGTGGTATAAAGGGCCTCTGTCACACCAGCAAAAGATGAGCCTTTATGAGATTGTGACACACAGACTTATTTATAGATAGTTCCAGATTTTACAGGGTTTGCTGTAACCACTAGAGACACTATTTTACATCAGGAAGCATCGACACCCCAGATGTCAGCACAGGAAGCATAGTTGTGTGCTGTAGTCATCTAGAGCAGGGGTCTCCATACTTTTCAAGCAAAGGGCCAGTTTACGGTCTTTCAGGTTTCAGGGGGGCCGAATCGGGTATAAAAATCCCCCAGGACCGAGCATCAGTGATAATAAACATGGCCCCAGTGTTGGTGGGCAGTAGGGAGGAGGAATAGTGCTCCATCATTGCTATTAGTCTAAGAAATAGTGCCCCATTGTTGGTGTCATTGGGAGGAATAGTGCCTCATATCATTGGAAGCAATACTGCCCCAAGGGCCGGATAAGGACTAGCAAAGGGCCACAGTTTGGAGACCCCTGATCTAGAGGATCAAAGGCGAAACGTTTACACTGACAGCAGATGTGTGTTTGGAAAAGCTCACGATTCGGCGTCTATTTGGAAAGCACAGAACTTTCCGACTAGTGCAGGGAAGCCAGTGAGACATGCAAAACTCAGAGCGGCTATTTGAGGCCTTTCAGAAACCAGCAGAAGTTTCCATCTTGAAGGTAAAGAGCATGCAAGGGGAAATGACATGACAACCAGAGGAAATGCTTTAGCGGCCAAAGCGACAAAGGATGCTGCTCTTATGGCATTTGGAGTCACACCCACTGTAGGAAATGGTCCCGTTCTTGGGACAGATGTGGGCTATGTTGGGGCCAGGATTAGATAACAGAAAGAAGTAAATAAAAAGTAAGCTGGCGTACACAATACCTAATCACCACAAAGCTTACAAATATTCCTTATTGGTGATAATAATTTACTTGGGGTATTTGTGTAAGAGATGGTGTAGTCTCCCACATAAAGGTGGTATTACCTTGGATCGATAAAGGCAAATTTACTATAATATTAAAATATATGTAAATTAAAATAATTATTAGATAGATCATAGTTACATAGTTACATAGTTAGTCAGGTTGAAAAAAGACACAAGTCCATCCAGTTCAACCATAAAAAAAATAAAAAAAATAAAACAAAGTAAAACACAGTACATCCTCCCATACACCCAACTCCATACCCACAGTTGATCCAGAGGAAGGCAAAAAACCCCAGCAGAGCGATGATCCAATTTGCTACCGGAGGGGAAAAAATTCCTTCCTGATCCCCCGAAAGGCAATCGGATTTACCCCGGATCAACTTTACCTACAAAACTTAGTACTCAGTTATATTATGTGCATTTAGGAAAGAATCCAGGCCTCTCTTAAAGCAATCTACTGAGCTGGCCAGAACCACCTCTAGAGGGAGTCTGTTCCACATTTTCACAGCTCTTACTGTGAAGAAACCTTTCCGTATTTGGAGGTGAAATCTCTTTTCCTCCAGACGTAAAGAGTGCCCCCTTGTCCTCAGTGTTGACCTTAAAGTGAATAACTCAACACCAAGTTCACTATATGGACCTCTTATGTATTTGTACATGTTGATCATATCCCCCCTTATTCTCCTCTTCTCAAGAGTGAATAAATTCAGTTCCTCTAATCTTTCCTCATAGCTGAGCTCCTCCATGCCTCTTATCAGTTTGGTTGCCCTTCTCTGCACTTTCTCCAGTTCTCCGATATCCTTTTTGAGAACTGGTGCCCAAAACTGGACTGCATATTCCAGATGAGGTCTTACTAATGATTTGTACAGGGGCAAAATGATATCTCGTGACTCGATTAAATCTCATGGTGAAAAGGCGGCGATATTGTCATCTTTTCAGGTTACTATTCTATGTAGTGGAATGCATGAGGTGAATGGTAATAGATAAGGCAACGGAGGACAGCCTAATGGTGTAAGAGAGACACCCCTAGCGAATGGTTGGAAAATTACACAGGCTGGATCTTGGGCTATAGTCCATAATAGAGGCTCATGTGTGTATGTTCCAAAATGATCTGTGTAGACTAATGGGCCTAGGTGGGGAGATATTCTGTACACATATGATCCCTGACCCCTCGCAAGCCCGAAGTCATCAGACCAGACTTAGACACATGGTGTAGAAGTGATCATATAATACAAGAGTACTGCATAAGTAGGTGTTCTATGATTCTACTATTAGCTTAGATCCACAGGATAATCAGACAAGTGGAAAAAAGAATACCACTATAAATACCATTGGAATCGAATCCAAAATGGGGTATTGAAATTAAATGAAAGATTAAAAATTATTGAGAAAACAATTTAAATCGAAGTCAACATTCAGGCCCCCTGGTGTCAAGGTATTGAGGGTATGAATCCAGCGTGATTCTTTCTGACTGATGACTCGTATTTTGTGGCTACCTCTTCATGATGCTTTGAATTTTTCAATGCCCCAAAATTGTAGTGAAGTGGGATCTTCATTATGTACTTTAAAAAAATGCCATGATACACTATGTTTGGTATAACCATTGGATATATTCCGTATGTGTTCTTCTATTCTCAGTTTTAACTTTCTTTTTGTCCTACCCACATACTGCAATTTACAATCACACTGGAGCACATATATAACACCTTCAGTGTGGCATCCAATAAATTCATTGATTTGGTGAGTATTGCTGCTGACAAAATCTAGCCTTTTGCCTTGGAATAATTTGACATGTCTGCAGGCAAAACAATTCCTGCAGGGATAAAATCCCTTGCCATTGAAAAAGGAGAACATAGGTTTCGGAGGTGGAGCAATTACTGATTTGACCAATAGGTCTCTTAGAGTGGGAGCTCTTTTGTAAATTATTCTGGGTTTAGAGGGGAGTATTGGTTTCAGGTCTTTGTCTCCTAGTAGTACATGCCAGTGTCGCTGAATAAGTTTGTTTATGTCCTTATGTTGGACATTGTAGTCCAATATAAGGCTAGGTGTTACTTCCATAAGGTTCTCTTTATGTTTCTTCTCATTTTTTAGCATAGGTTTTCTATCCAGAATTTCTACTTTACGGATTTGTTCTTCTATCCAAAAGGGTTCATATCCTTTCTCTTCAAACCTTTTGCCGATGAATTTGGCCTGTATTTTAAAGTCCTCCTCCTTAGTGCAGTTTCTTTTTAATCTGATAAGTTGGCCTTTCGGTATGTTGTAAAGCCACGGTTTACGGTGGCAGCTTTCTACTGACAGATAGCTATTGGTGTCCACTGCCTTGAAGTAAGTTTTAGTTGTGATTTTGTTTCCTTCTAGTGTGATACTCAGGTCTAGAAAATCGACTGTTTTATTGTCTATCTTCCAGATGAGATTAATGTTTTTCTCATTGTTGTTCAGACCTATCATATATTTCTCCAAGCTGTCTTTGTTGCCATTCCATAGAATGATGACATTGTCTATGTATCTTTTGTACAGTATGAGTTCCTCTGGCTTATGGGTGTATATGGCCAATTCTTCCCATTGGGCCATAAAGGCATTTGCCACACTAGGGGCAAACTTGGCGCCCATAGCAATGCCTATGGCCTGTTTGAAGTAGTTCTGGTCATGCCAGAAATAGTTGAATTTAAGGCAGAACTCTAGGCATTTGATGAGGTATTTGCGTTGCTTACATGCCAAGTTGCTGTGCATGCGTAAAAGCCACTTGGTGGCATGGCAAGCGTCATGATGGCCCACTATCGTGTACAGAGACGTGACGTCTGCTGTGGCAAGTAAAGTGCATCCTTCTTGTACAATAGTTGTATCTAACAGTTGGAGAATATGTTTGGTATCCTTTAGATAAGCTCTAGTATTTTGTACTGCTATTTTGCATCCAGCTTGCCTATTATTCTGGACCTTGTTTTTGATAATTTTTAATAAAACCACTTTTATTGGCACCTACATACTTCACCATTGGAGGCATTTTTTCTTTATTTCCCTCCACATTCCTCACATCCCATTTATGGAGCACTGAGCCCGGACCATCCCAGCTACAAGGAAGAGGAAGAGGGAATCATACTGAGAAATCGAGACCTCAAATGCAGTAGTATCCATCACTATATGCCTATATATAGCACCCTAAGTTAAGGGAACTACAACACTCCTTTGGATTTGAAAGATCTTGTACAGCATTTCAATTGAAGACTCCAATCACTCTACACCCAGCCTATTATTCCATTACAGTATAGAGACTGTCCAAGTATCAACTGTACCTGACACACAGTCCACACTCACATTGGTCTATGAGGACTTCATTTATTGGCACTCAGATGCACGTTTTTTCATGGGACTTTTCAGTGTGTTTATTTAGCATCATCATCACTGTTTTTCCTCACATATCTCAAGACCTATAGAAGCGTTTTATGGTTTTTGGTTATTATTGTATTATTGGTTCAGTGTTTACACATTTCCGTTCTGAAGCGCTTATCACTATTTTATTTTAATCCACAACATATGCCAAGCGACGTGGCAAGTGACAATCCGCAACTTGTGGCAGGTGACATGGCAAGTGACAATCTGCATCTGGTGGCAGGCAGGTGACATTCCGCAACTTGTGTCAGGTGGCATGGCAAGTGACAATCTGCAACATGTGGCAGGTGGCGTGGCAAGTGATAATCCGCAATATGTGGCAGGTGACGTGGCAAGTGACAATCCGCAACATGTGGCAGGTGACGTGGCAAGTGACAAGCTGCATTTGGTGGCAGGTGACGTGGCAAGTGACACACTCGGGGCTCCCATGGATTCTACATTATAGCGAGTTGAACCATTTCATTTTATATTACAATGTAATAATAGAAATAATGCATTTCAATCATCCTGACACCAAAACAACCATGATGCCGTGATCATTGAAGCGCCAACACCAGCCAGGGGAGGCGCGCGGGAATTCACAAAGCAAATGCTCCCAACGCTGCACCAGCGTGGCGTAAGTGGAAGTGGGCTGGAAGTGGGCATGATCCATGCTAATGAAGCGTGACCCCATGCAAATGATGGGCAGGGCGCCAGAGAAGTACTTAAAACAAACTGCGCATGCGTCAAGAAGTGAACGCATCCCCGTGCGCATGCGCACAACCACGTCGGAACAACTGCCTAAGATACGCCGGATCACTGTGTACGCCATGAACGTAACCTAGGCCCAGCCTGACCCACGTCGGCCCATATTCACAGACGTCCAACGTACAATACGTAGGCTTGTGTTCCCTGGTCCATACCTTTGCATGGGTTGTGCCTCATCTATGGGGAATAACTTTACGCCGGACGGAAAACTTACGCAAACCACGTATATCTTGCGTCAGGCGCAAGTACGTTCGTGAATCGGCGTATCTCCCTCATTTGCATATTTGAATAGAAAATCAATGGGAGCGCCACATGCGTCCAGCGTAAATATGCGCCCACTCTACGTCAGCGTAGGCAAGTTACGTCGGTGGGATGAAGTCTGTTTTTAGGCGTACATTACTTGGTGGGTCCGGCGCACAGATACGATGGCGCATATTTGTACTTGCGCGGCGTATCTGGAGATACGTCTGCGCAAGTGCTTTGTGAATCCGGGCCAATCTGTCCTTCTCTCATCTCTGCTTGTGCACCCTCTGGTGGCCCTCCTGGGCAAAGCCGTATATATACGCCATTTCGCCCAGGAGAGCCATTCATCTGCGCGAGCCGGTTAAAGAAAAAACACGTAAAAAAAAAAAAATGCTGTTTTGCTGATTTTCAGACAGGACTGTAATATAATATTATGCATGACAGACTCCCCTTGTCATAGGCAGGTAGCCTGATACAATCTAGCTGCTCCTGCTGTCACTTATACTGGCCATACACAAATCAATCTTTCCTTCAAAAACTTTTGTTTTAAGAATTGAAATTAAGATTTTTTATTCGTTTGTGGCATAAAATTGACATTCGTTTTAGACCACAGTGATGGGAAAATTCGAAGGAGCAGAACAATTTTGATTGGTTTGCGCAAAAGTTATAGCGTCTACAAAATAGGGGATAGATTTATGGCATGTTATTAATTGTTTATTTACTAGTAATGGCGGCGATCTGATTTTTATCAGGACTGCGACATTGCGGCGGACACTTGACACATTTTTGGGACCATTGACAGTTATACAGCGATCAGTGCTATAAAAATGCACTGGTTACTCCATAAATGTCACTGTCAAAGAAGGGGTTAACACTAGGGGGCAATAAAGGGGTTAAATGTGTTCCCTCATTGTGTGTTCTTACTGTGGGACGAGACTGACTTGGGGAGGAGGCTGGTTGTTCCTATATACTAGGAACACACAATCTGTCTACTCTCCCCTGACAGGATGGGGATTTGTGTGTTTATGCACACAAATCTCCATCCTTACTTTGTCAGGAGCAATCGCAGGTGCCCAGCGGAGATCACGGCAGTTGGGCATGAGCCCCCTATACTCCTTAAAGCACTCGCCGTACAGCTATGGCGAATTGCACAAGAGTGCCATTCTGCCACTGTCAATCAACGGCAGGCAGTCGGTAAGTCGTTAAAGGAAACCTTCCACCAAAAAAGTCATCACATAGGGGACTTTCTGTCTCCCTATGTGATGGAAAAAAAAATATTAAAGTTCCACTCAAGCACATAAAATCCAGGCCCAGGCCCCGCTAGCCCACCCACCGCCTGCACCAGGCGCGATCGACCACCGACATGCACCTCTGGGTACCAAGCAGCCAACCCAGTTCCAACATCCAAAAACAAAAAAAACTCCAGCTCTGCTGCTTGCCTGCAGCATTGCCAAAGTTTTCCTTTTCCACCACACACACCGACACCCCCATGCACTCTTCGTCCCCTCTTCCAGCAGACCCGCTGCCGTTGTGCAGAACGGCTCCCCCACGCTGCCCCCCCTCGGCACCAGCCAATCTGCGCACACCCCACCAGTCTCTGCACAGGGGTGGAGACAAGCAGAGTCAAGCCCACACAGCAATGCATTCTGATATGTAAACAAATAATGCATTCTGTATACAGGCCAACAAATCGGCTGACCGATTAAGAAAATACTTGACTACAATTTTCATAATGAATTATGTCCATTAGTTGTGTCAGTCCTAAAGAACAGAAGAGTGAAGAATGGAAAAATGGCATCTCATAATCATCAGTTCATCTTCCCTCCCCCTTCCATCCACCTCACCTCAGAAGGAGAGTTTTCTGTTCGAAAGCTGCTCTTTGATGTTGGACTCTTATTGCTGAAGAAGTCTTGGGAACTCACTGCAGGCAGAGAAGATACATACACGGTTAATGAACATCTGTCACAGAAGAATTATGTAGTCTGCCATTACTGACCTCTCTTTTAAAAAATGCTAATTCTCTGGCTGCCATAAACAAAAAAATGGGTAGTGGTGCTGCTAAATAGTATGAGATTTAATAAATTAGTCCATCAATAAGTCCTTGAAGTGGATACTCAGTATGAGTGGAGGGGGAGACCTGTATAGATTACTTTAGGAACCCAAAACAACCTTGGCAGCCTTTGAGGGGGGAGTTGAAAGCAGACTACAGATATGCAAATTAAAAGAGAAACACAGGCGCCTCTAGGTTAGAACTGTAAGCATTTTAATGAGATACAGGTACATTATCCACTTACATGGAGGTTAAGGAAGTAAGGCACGAGTTCATCCACACTGGCGTGGCGTTCACTGCAGTGCGGAACTCTGAACAGCGCGACTTGTATATGCGTTTTCTTTGTTGCGCGAGCTCGCAGGAGGGGGGCGCTTTAAAAACATTTTTTTCCTAATTTCTTTTAATAAAATTAAATTGTGTTTTTTTTTAAATATATACATTTTGATCACTTTTATTGCTGTCACAAGGAATATAAACATTCCTTGTGACAGTAATAGGTGGTGACAGGTACTCTCTATCGAGGGATCGGGGTCTAAAACTATAAACATAGACCAGTACTGACCTGGGGGCAGGGGCGGACTGACAACTCTTGGGGCCCCCGGGCAATAGAAGATTATGGGGCCCCTGGGCTTACAGATGGCCACCAAGCCAGGAGGCAGTACAGAGGCGGGGCAGCTAAAATCTTGGGATTTTCACATCAAAAGCATGTAGGTTTTGGCCAGAAGAGGGACAGATGTAAAAAAAACACAGATTTTTTACATACTGTGCTTGGTTTTAATGAGCCTGGCAACCCTGATGGGGCCCCCTAGTGGCATGGGGCCCTCGGGCAGTGCCCGAGTTCCTCAATGGTCAGTCCGCCCCTGCCTGGGGGAGGGCTGAATGCTTATGCATGTTCTGTTTTTCTGTTGGTACCAAGGACCAAACACTGATCCAGACCTGATTGCATAAAGGTCAAGATTCATCCCACAGAGTATTTCCTGAGATAAAAGCTTCTCCTATAGATGGCAGTATAACATAAAATGTCTCTGAATCCTCGGATTACACTGCCGCGACTTGGGATCCGATTTGTGAGACCCCAAGTCGTTTGACATGTGAAATCCCATGTTAGTCAATGAGAGCCAACCTCATTAGCACTACTGAAGTCACTCCAACTTTATAAAAAGTTCTTGCACTACTTTGATCCGACTTTGGCGCGACTTCAGTGCCACAGAGTGTAAAAGTCCTTTCAAAGTCCCATGAAAGTCTTATCAAAGTTTGACTCCAAAGTTGCACTGAAAGTCACGTGACTTTGGAGTCTGCTTAGTGTGAACCGAGCCTCAAAGAACGACAAAGAAATTACTCTTACTACTTTTGTCTACATTTGCAGTCCCTCGTTTGAGACTGCTGAATCACATCGCCTTGCTTTTCCATTCACAGAGTTAAAGATCACTAAAGCTCTAAAGGCTCCATTCACATCAATGCTTTGTTGTGCCTCTGCGTTTTTGGAAAGGGTCGGGGACTTTTTTTCCTGCCAAAAGCAGCGTTTTGCATGTAATAGAGTCCAATGGACCTGCATCAAAAACGCAAGTACTGTGTTTTTACCACGATTTTGTGTTTTTTTTTGTTTTTTTTAACTGTTTATAGCTGGTTGTTAAAGGAAATGTAAAAAAATAAAAATTGATGGCTAAAAAACCCCCAGCAAAAACACAAATCGCAGTAAAATCGCGGTAAAACGCACAACAAAAAAACACAGCAAGCACCGCAAAACACACTGCAAAAACGCTCAAAAGCAACATGCATAGGTGTGAAGTGAGCCTTAAGGCAGTACAATTTAAAACTACCACTAATCCCCATTTAATGAATTTACAAGCAGTTGGCCTTTAAGAAAAAACAAGAGAAATTTTTCTGCATATCAATAAGAACGAGAAGGAAAAGGTAAGCAATACTCAGTATAGGTACTTACAATTAGAGATACTGGTTGGTAGTAAACTCGGAGGAAAGGGACAAGCCAGCTGGACATTGAGTAGTTGTAACTTTTCTTTACGAGCAGTGAGAGTCAGAATCTGATCCTGAAGGGAACGATTCTCTTTTTGCAGAGAGTGCAGAGCTTGAAGCATGTCCACAACTGTGTATGCAAATGTGAATCCATTACATTAACACAGCAACCTGTACATGTAGCTATGAAAAACATAACTGTAGTGTTATGTAAATTTAGTAATAAATGGATAACTACCATGTCAATATATTTACAGTATTAAACCACTTTAATATGGAGCACTTTTACCCCCTTCCTGACCAGGCCAATTTTCAGGTTTCAGCGCTGTTGCACTCTGAATGACAATTGCACGGCACGGTCATGCAGCACTGTGCCCAAACGAAATATTTATCATTCACATAAATAGAGATTTCTGTTGGTGGTATTTAACCACTACACTACCGTCCGCCATCAATTGACGGCAGCACGATAGTTCAATTGTTCTGACAGGACGTCATATGACGTCTTCTTTCACAGCCACTAGGGGGCGCGCACGCATCCGCCGTGTTACTGGGAACACGATGCGCGTGCCCAGCGGCCGCGATCGCCGCCGGGCACCCGTGATTGCCCAGTAACTGATCAGGGACGTGGAGCTCTGTGTGTAAACACAGAGCTCCACGTCCTGTCAGGGAGAGGAGACCGAAGCTGTGTCCCTTGTATATAGGGACACAGATCGGTCACCTCCCCCAGTCAGTCCCCCTCCACACACAGTAAGAATCACTCCCAGATTACACATTTAACCTCTTCCTCGCCCCCCTAGAGTTAACGCCTTCACTGCCAGTCACATTTATACAGTATCAGTGCATATTTATAGCACTATTCGCTGTATAAATGTGAATGGTCCCAAAAATTGGTCAAAAGTGTCCGATGCGTCCGCCATAATGTCGCAGTCCCAATTAAAATCGCAGATCGCCGCCATTACTAGTAAAAAGAATAATTATAAAAAAAAAAATATCAATTATGTCCCCTGTTTTGTAGGCACTAAAACTTTTGTGCAAACCAGCCACTATACGCTTATTTCGATTTTTTTTTACCAAACATAGGTAGAATACGCATCGGCCTAAACTGAGAAAAAAAAAATGTATTTATTTTTTTAAATTGCATATTTATTATAGCAAAACGTTAAAAATAGTGTTTTTTTTTTTTTCAAAATTTACACTCTTTTTTGTTTATTTCACAAAAAAAAAAACGCAGAGGTAATTAAATACTACCAAAAGAAAGCTCTATTTGTGAAAAAAAAAAAAAAAAGGACACCAATTTTCTTTGGGAGCCACGTCGTGCGACTGCGCAATTGTCAGTTAAATCGACTCAGTGGCGGAAGCTGAAATTTCGTCTGGGCAGGAAGGGGGTATATGTGCCCAGGGTTTCTTATTTTTTGCTAAATAAACCAAAAAAAAAAAAGACTGAAATTTTTTAAAAAAATGTGTGTTTCTTTGTTACCGTTACCGTATAATTTTGCAAATAAATAATTGTTCTGCATCAATTTAGCCTGTAATGTATTCTGCTACATTTCTTTAGTGGAAATAACCCAAATCAGTGTATATTATTTAGTCTGTGTGAAAGTTATAGAGTACACAAACTATGGTATATATCTGAAAACTGATCAATCCTGATGCACTGGCGGTCTCATCTCGTGAGGCCCTAAAATGCCAGGACAGCAGACATACTCCCCAAATTCCCCCCTTTTGGAAAGTTTACAGTCCAGTGTATTTAGTAGGGGGCATTGTGGGTTTTTTGAAGTTGTAATTTTTTTTGGAGAAGAAAATAAAAAATACAATTTTCACATTACTTTTATCATACTGTCACCAGTGCAGTACAGCATCATCATATAACTGCTATGGCGGTGATCAGGGACAATGAGACCACAAAAAAAAAAAAAAAAAAAAAATGTTTAAAAAAAAAAAAATGATCACATTTTCTTTTTTTTTTTTCACGATTTTTTTCAACACAATGTGACCAGAGCAATACAGTAAAACTTTTTTCATTTGTTCCAGAAACATGCTTGTAATCCATAGCACTTGTATATCAAACCTTTTTCTTTGCAGGGTATAAAAGAGAAGAGAGTCACCATATTGCTACACTTGGGAGGCTCCTCTTTTCTTTTTTATACTCAGTTGTGACATGACGCTACTCTTATATCAAGACATCGCTTGTATATCAAGGCAAAATGTATTAAAACATTTTGCTTGTCTTGCAAAACACTCTAAAACCAAGTTACTCTCAAATCAAGGTTTTACTGTATGATGTTACCATAGTAACATTGTACTGCTCTGGAGAAATGATCAGGATTTTTCTTTTTTTACAAAATATGTTTGCTTATAGCAGTGCATTACTTATAAGCAAGCATTTTACTGAATTAAACTGATTCAGCTGTGATTGGTCAAAGCTAATCACATGGTAAACATTGGCACTGTTTGTACTATGTGATCAAATTGACCAATCATAGCTAGAAACACAGTTCTACACATTGGATGGCATGAAAGAAAGCCATCCATTGTGTACAACTGTGATGTGACCTGCTGTGATTCCTCACAGTGATTACATGGTACCGGCAATGAGGCAGGACACCGATCCGTCATTGGCTGTGTCCTGTGGACAGGGCCAGTGAAAGATCACGCCACTGCAAGGCCCTGCATCTGTACTTGGGGCACAATCCGGAAGGATGTCATAGGACGTCCACCTGGATTGACGAGAGGCCTGTGCCAATGTCATTCAGCCATAGGCCTGGGCAGGAATCGGTTAATAAAAAATAAAAAATAAAGTCCTCCGCAGTACAACTGATAAAGCAAGCAACAGAAAGACATAAAGGAAATCCCATAAAAAGAATTAACAAATTGGTAAATTATATAAATCTAACGCAGCGTTCTGGACTGAGATGTTTGTCTGTGATGCACCCATGATCCAGTGAGATGCCACCTGGGAAACCGTACAATCATTCTCAAAGAGTCCAGTGACCTTTGACAGTTGGTTGTAAAAATCAGATAATGTTTTTTTTTTTTTTTTTTTTCAAATAACAGTTTTTATTAGACACAGGGTAACCCCCGTGCCGCAGAGAAAATTGTACAAAAGCTTCAGCAGAGGAGTAGAAAATACAGTGCATAGCTAATTTCAGCACATTATATCATAGCACTCGTAGAAGAAACGCCTGCAAAACAGGGACAAATAACACAACAACAATAAGAAGGAAAGGGTCAGGAGAGAGATGAAGAAAAAACAAGAAAAGAGAGAAGAGAAGAAGAAGAAAGAAAAAGAAAAAGGAGAGGGGGGACTGCAGACGCAGGGAGATAAGGGGAGAAGGGGAGGGGTAAGGGGGGGCTCAACCCATGGCTCAGGGCTCACAACGATGCCACGCCTCCCAGATCGCGTCATGCATTTCCAATCTATCCTGCAGCCTGGCTGTCATTTTCTCCATGAGCTCAACATCCTTAATCCTGGCATACAGGTTAGTTTGAGAGGGGGGAGACAGGCGCTTCCAATGGAAAGCAACTAGGCACCTTGCGGCCGTCAGTACATGCCTGAGCAGTTTTTTGGAGGTTTTGGGGATTTGCAGGGGCGATACTCCCAGTAAAAATAGTTTCGTGGACCAGGGAACTGGCACACCCAGGAGACGAGATAACAGTCTCTGGGTTTCCGTCCAAAACGGTGCTATCTTGGGGCAGGTCCAGTAAATATGATATAAGGTACCCTTGGCTCCCTGGCAGGGCCAACACCTGTCTGAGCTGGATGGATAGATAGCATGGAGAACATCCGGTGTCATATACCAAAAATACAGTATTTTATAGGCATTCTCCTTGTACAGTGTACAGAGGGAGCTCTTAGCTGCCTGAGACCAGATCGTTCTCCACGTCGCCTCCGGAATCTCCTCCCCGAGTACCCTCTCCCAGCGAAGCATGTATGCATGCCTACCCTGGGTAAGGAAAGAGCGAGAATTCAGCAGCTGATATATATCTGTCCGCGGCGAGCAGGTCCCTCCAAAACCAGCCTTTCGAAAGGCGCCGGCGCTGAGAATTGGAGCTTTGGGGCGAATGATAGTGCAAAGTGTCTTATCTGCAGATACCCAAAAATCATCTGGCGAGGCAAGTTACATTTTTTTTGTAGATCAGGGAATGAGAGCAGTTTTCGGGTTATAGGGTCCACCAAATGGCCAAAATGGAAGAGGTCACGTGTCGCCCAGGGCGAAGACATCTGGTGGGTCAGACCATCAGGCATCCTAGGATTGAACAGAAAAGAGGTCAGGACGGACCGCTCCGAGCTCAGATTGTGAGCCCGGGACAGTCTACGCCAGAGCGTCCTAAGGTGGAGCATGGGCCCTAAAAGTCGGCCCGGGTCCACCTCCACGCTCGCGTTCCACAGCAGACTATTCGGGTGTGCGGGGGCCAGCCATATCTTCTCAATTTCAGTCCATGTGTTACAAGAGCGCTGGGGGAACCAAGAGGTAATGGCACGCAATTGGGCTGCCTGATAGTACTTTAGCAGGTCAGGGAACCCCAAACCTCCGTCGGTGCAGGATGCTGTCAAGACCGTTCTGGGTATCCTGTGCCGCCCATAGTTCCAAACAAAGCGCACCAAGTCCGCTTGGAGCTTTCGGAGGACTGCATATGGGACTGGGATGGGCAACGTCTGGAATAGGTAGAGGAGCTTGGGGAGGATGACCATCTTAATAGAAGCCACCCTACCCAGAAGGGAAATGTGGTGAACTCGCCACTTCTGCAGAAGGTCTCTTATGGACCGGAAAAGAGGGGGGAAATTAGCCTTATATAGAGTGTCAAAGGACGGAGTGATCTGCACCCCTAGATATTTTAAACCCTCTGTGACCCAATGGTAGGGGGAGCTCTGTTTCAGATGTCGGACCTCCTCATCAGGAACGTTAATGGGGAGAGCTACCGACTTAGCCGCATTTATCTTATAACCCGACAAGGACCTATAGAGATCAAGTTCTGCATGCAAATTAGGCAGGGAAGTTCTGGGATGGGTAAGGGTTAGGATGACATCGTCCGCAAAAAGTGCCAGCTTGAATTCCCTCCCCCGCATCGGGACTCCCCGAATGTCTGGGTTCCTGCGAATAGACGCCGCCAGGGGTTCTACGCATATTGCGAACAGAAGCGGTGAGAGCGGGCATCCCTGGCGTGTTCCATTAGCTACCGGGAAGGAGGAAGAGTGGGCAAAGGGGGTCTTAACCTGAGACGTAGGGTTTGTGTAAAGATGCCGTATGGCCCGCAGAAAGGGGCCACAGAACCCCATGTGTTCCAATGTGGCAAACAGGAAGGGCCAGCTGAGGCGGTCAAACGCCTTCTCTGCATCCAGGCTGAGGGCCAGTGATTCTTGACCCTCCCTGTTTACCACATCGATCAGGTCGATGACCCGCCTGGTGTTGTCCCCCGCTTGGCGGAGGGGGACAAAGTCCACCTGGTCCTTGTGAATCAAAAAAGGGAGTATCACGTTCAGGCGCAGCGAGAGGAGCTTAGTGAATATTTTTAGATCCGAGTTGAGTAGCGCTATTGGCCTGTAACTAGCGCACAGAGAGGGGTCCTTGTCGGGTTTAGGGATCAGCGTTAGAAACGACCGTTGCATATCTGAGGGAATAGGGGTCGACTGAAGGAAGGCATTAAACAGTTTGCACATACGCGGGAGAAATATGGGGAGGAACGTCTTATAATACTCATAAGGAAAGCCGTCTGGACCAGGGGACTTATGAGCGGGCAGGGTTTTGATAGCTGCTGTAAGTTCCTCCTCCGTTATGGGGGCGTTAAGAGAGACAAGATCGGCTGTCCGAATCCTGGGGATCCCGCTACGTTCCAAGTAGTCATGCAGACGATTCAGAAGGTCAGGGGATGGGGGGTCATGGGGGATGTCGGGGTCACTATATAGGGCCGTGTAAAACTCCTCAAAGGCATGAGCTATGTCCCGGGGGTGGGTCAAGAGGCGATCAGCTCCGTCTTTGATCTGGTGGGGGGTAGCCATGTGAGAGTGTTCCGATAGTTTACGTGCCAGGAGGGAGTGGGCCTTGTTACCTTTGTCATAGTACCGTTGCTTCAATCGAAGCAGAGCCTTCTCCACCTGGCCTAGAGCCAGGTCCCGGAGTGTTGCTCGCAGACAAATAATTCTTTTAAGAAGGGGTATAGATGGGGAGGTTTGCAGTTGGGGTTCTAAAGCCCTCAGGTCCCTCTCCGTTTGAGTCTTAGCTGCTCTTGCATCTTTTTTCATGGCTGAGGAGAGCGCCATGCAGCGGCCCCGGAGGACCGCCTTGTGGGCTTCCCAGAGAGTGGAGAGGGAGACATCTGGGGTGTCGTTTTCAGCAAAATAACAGTGCAATGTCGACTCCAGTTCCAGTCTGGAGGGGCCATACTGAAGCAAAAAGTTGTTCAGCTGCCAGTGACATGGCCTACGATAGGGGGCACCCAGATCCAGGGTCATGACAACCGGGGTATGATCCGACCAGGATATCGGTAGTATCCGGGCTTCCTTGGTGACACGGAGGGTGGCATTGTTGACAAAAAAGTAGTCAATGCGGGAGTGCATACGATGCGGGGCCGAATAGAATGTGTACTGCCTATCCCCCGGGTGAAGGGCGCGCCAGGTGTCAAATAGGGCATGTCGTCTAGTGAGCTGTCGAAATAACTTAGAGTCCCTGTGAGCCCGGGTTTGTGGATCAGAGGGGTTCATCACCTGGCGGTCAAGGGTTACCGACTGGGAGAGGTTGAAGTCCCCGCCGATCAGCAGGTATTCACTAGGCCAGATAATGTTTTAATGCTTGTTGAGTGCATCTATTAACAGTGCATTACTGCCTACCAGTCTGCCAGCCATTGCCACTTCCCAGTTTGCAGAATTACTTATATTTGCGTTACTATCGTGCATCACAAACCAACATAGGACAGCCATATCCTGCTCGATACTACCTTTCAGGTATCATTTTGACTCACAAACCCCCAAGTCTTACTGTTAACCCCTGCCTCTCCATGTTTCTCCAGCAGCTGTTCAAGGTTGGCTGTGATCTGTGGTACATTGTCGCTACTGGATGGCCCACTTGAATCAAACAAAGGAGGGAGACTACCGATGGGTGACCTGAGGGAGAAACCAAAGAACATAATGGGACATCCTTCCTATACAGTATTAAAAAAAAGATTGCGGGAATTCTAACATGCTGGTTTTATGACAATATTGGCACCATTCCTATAGGTACTCAGGGCATAGAACAGAGCCCAAAATCTGTAATCAGCTGCTTACAGAAAAAGGGGACTACAATATTCTCCAAATGGGCACAGGATATGTCAGTTCAAAGCCTGACCACCTGCTCACAGGACAAGACTCGCAATCCTTTTGCCTATGTGCTATACAGAGATTGTATCATTTACTGGTGGAAGATTGCATCAGGAATCAATTCTCCTGCCCCAGTTTAGAGGTGGGTCCCTGTCTTGCCCTGGGTTGGTCTGGCCCTGGTCTTAAGAATTCTATGCATCCCCTTCTCCATAATACTTTTATTTCTGTGAACATTATCCAATGACTGCCATAGTGAAGACATACTACCAAGCAGATTAGTAAATGGCACCTTATATTTCATAAATATAAAGGTGTTGTGCATGTTGTAAGCCCCATCGCCTCAGAATAAACTCCACCCTTTCCCAGAGGTGTATCATGGCTGGTGTATTTAAAAGACAGAAATAACAGTTCATACATGAAACCTCCCCACAAGCCTACAATAAGTCCTGCTTCTCCTCCACTGTCTGAATCCTCTCCCATTGAAATCCAATTAGCTGCTGCTCCTCTCTCCATTCCACCCAACATCGCTCTTGCTTTGCCACCCTTGCCTCTGTCCTTAATTATCTTCACTCACCCACAATTTTTTTTTCTGTTTTCCTTCCCAGTAACCTGCTGGTTTCCAATATTCCACATTCAGCGGCTGCTTCTCTTATCTCTCTCACACCAATCATGGTTTATGATCTGCGTCTGCTCTGCCCCTTTACCCAGTCTTCCCACTCTGCCTCCTAGTTTCCCTCTACTCTACAATCAGTTTAAACTCTGCCTTATGATCAGTTCTAATAAGATGATACATACAACCTAATGTGTTCAGCTAATGTACAGTAGCTTAAAAAAGTATTCATACCCCTTGAAATTTTCCAAATTTTGTCATGTTACAAACAAAAACGTAAATGTATTTTATTGAGATTTTAGGCGATAGACCAACACAAAGTGGCACATAATTGTGAAGTGGAAGGAAAATTAGCCCCCTTTACCCTGGTATCCCTAAGCCCCCTTTCACATTGAGGAGTTTTTCAGGCGGTACAGCGCTAAAAATAGCGCTGCTATACCGCCTGAAAAACTCCTTCACTGCATCCTCAATGTGAAAGCCCGAGGGCTTTCACACTGAGGCAATGCGCTGGCAGGAGAGAGAAAAAATCTCCTGTCAGCAGCATCTTTGGAGCGGTGAGAAATGAAAACAATGGGAAATCGCAGCAATACCGCCCGCAATGCGCCTCTATAGAGGCGCATTGCGGGCGGTATTAACCCTTTCACAAGGGCTAGCGGGGGTTAATACCGCACCGATATCGGCCGCAACTCGCGAAAAATCCGACGGTATAGCGCCGCTATTTTCAGCGGCGCTATACCGTCAGAATGGCTCCCGCCGCAATGTGAAAGGGTCCCAACTAAAATCTAGTTGAACTAATTTCCTCCAGAAGTTATCCAATTAGTAAATAGAGTCCACCTGTGTGTAATTTAATCTCAGTATAAATACAGCTGTTCAGTGAAGCTCTCAGTGAACTTTAGTGAACAAACAGCATCATGAAGGCCAATGAACACACCAGACAGGTCTGGGATAATGTTGTGGAGAAGTTTAAACCAGGGTTAAACTATAAAAAAAAAGGGATTTTTAAATACAGCTTACCTGTAAAATCCTTTTCTTGGAGTACATCACGGGACACAGAGCGGCATATTCATTACTATATGGGTTATATGGAGTACCTTCAGGTGTGGACACTGGCAATCTCAAACAGGAAGTCCCCTCCCTATATAACCCCCTCCCCTAGAGGGAGTCCCTCAGTTTTGTAGCAAGCAGTATGCCTCCCAAAATGTTTCCCCAAAAGAGGGGTGGGAGCTCTGTGTCCCGTGATGTACTCCAAGAAAAGGATTTTACAGGTAAGCTGTATTTAAAAATCCCTTTTTCTTTCTCGTACATCACGGGACACAGAGCAGCATATTCATTACTATATGGGATGTCCGAAAGCAATGCTTTAATGAGGGGAGGGAGACATCTTCCAAAGAAGGATTCAATTTAGAGGTATACTCAAATAATAATAATAATTCCAACTTAGTCAAGAAAAAACTTTTTTTTTTTTTTTTTTTTTTTTACAACCAAGGGTGCCTCTGATCCCGAGGATCTTAAACTGCAGCCTGTAGTACTGCCTGTCCAAAGGCAGAATCAGCATTCCTTCTCACGTCTAGTTGATAAAACTTTGTAAACGTGTGGACTGATGACCACGTCGCCGCCTTGCATATCTGAGCCATAGAGATCTGATGGTGTGCTGCCCAGGAGGCGCCCATGGCCCTGGTAGAATGGGCCTTTACCGACAAAGGAGGAGGCAACCTCTTCAAACCGTAGGCTTGAATGATTAATTGTCTAATCCATCTCGAGATGGTGGATTTTGCAGCTGCCTGCCCCTTCTTGGGGCCATCTGGTAGAACGAATAACACATCTGTCTTCCGGATCTTTTCTGTAGCTTTAAGATAGGCCTTCATGGCCCGGACAATATCCAAGGTATGCAGCAACCCCTCCTTTCTAGATGTGGGTTTTGGAAAGAAGGATGGAAGTACCAAATCCTGGTTCAAGTGAAATTTGGATATAACCTTTGGTAGAAAGGAAGGATGGGGCCGGAGAACTGCCCTGTCCTTATGCAGAACGAGATATGGTTCTTTACACGATAAGGCTGCTAATTCTGACACTCTCCTGGCCGAAACTATGGCGACCAAGAAAACCAACTTTCTTGTCAGTAAGACTAAAGGAATCTCAGCCAACGGCTCAAAGGGTTGTTTCTGTAGAGTGGACAGGACAAGATTTAAGTCCCAAGGACAAATTGGTGACTTGACAGGAGGATTAATACGCAAGACCCCCTGTAAGAAGGTCTTTACCAGCGAGTGGGTGGCCAGCGGCCTCTGAAACCACACTGACAGAGCTGAGATCTGTCCCTTGATTGTGCTTAGTGCCAGGCCTTTATCCACTCCTAGCTGGAGAAAACTTAACACCCTATCAATAGTATATTTGCGGGAATTCCATCTTTTGGATTCACACCAGCCTACGTAGTTCCTCCACACCCTGTAATAAATCACCCTGGAGACCGGCTTTCTAGCCCTAATCAGGGTAGGAATTACCTGCCTAGACAGACCTCTACCCCTGAGAATCAGGGATTCAGCCTCCAGGCCGTCAAATTTAGACGCTGTAATGTAGGGTGGAGGATCGGGCCTTGTGAGAGTAGGTCTGGTTGTAGAGGAAGAGTCCAAGGGTCTCCCACTGCCATCTTCAGGACTAGTGAGTACCAAGTCCTCCGGGGCCAAGCCGGAGCCACTAGAATGACTGGCTTGTGCTCCACTCTGATCCTGCGCAACAGGCGAGGGAGTAACTGTAGCGGAGGGAATGCATATAGAAGTTTGAATTGATGCCAAGGGCAAACCAACGCATCGGTTCCGCAGGCCATAGGATCCCTCGCTCGAGACACGAACCTGTCTAGTTTCTTGTTGAACCTGGATGCCATTATATCTACGTCCGGCATTCCCCACCTCTGGCAGATTGTCTGAAAGACCTGGGGATGCAGAGACCACTCCCCTGGCAACAGACTCTGGCGACTTAAGAAGTCTGCCTGCAGGTTGTCCACTCCGGGAATGAATATCGCCGAAATGCAGGGTACATGAACCTCTGCCCACTGAAAAATCAAGCTCACCTCCCTCTGAGCGGCCTGACTCCTGGTTCCCCCTTGGTGGTTTATGTATGCCACCGCCGTGGCATTGTCTGACTGGATTCTCACCGGGAACCCCTTTAATCTGGAGGTCCATGCCAGAAGGGCTAGGCGAGCAGCTCTGATCTCCAAGATATTGATGGGGAGCTGCCTCTCTGCTTTCACCCAAGTTCCCTGGCGAGAGAACCCCTCGAAGACCGCCCCCCAGCCTGCCAGGCTGGCGTCTGTGGTAACTACCTTCAAGACAACAGGGCTGAAGGATTTTCCCTTTAGAAGATTCTGGGGGTTCAACCACCAGGCCAGGCTTTGTCGGACCCTTGATGATAGCGTCAAAGGGGACTCTAAGGCATGTGCCCTCTTGCCCCAGGCTGCTAGAATGGCTGCCTGTAGGACGCGAGTGTGGATCTGAGCGTATGGTACTGCCTCGAACGTGGCCACTAGCTTGCCTAGTACTCGCATACACAGGCGAATAGTTGGTTTTTTCTTGTTTAGAACCAACTGAACCAACCCCTTGATAGCCTCGATCTTTACAAGGGGCAGGAACACCCTTTGCTGTTCTGTGTCTAACCTCATGCCGAGGTATTCCAACTGCTTTGTAGGCTGGAACGCTGACTTTCCCCGGTTTAGGACCCAGCCGAATCCTTCGAGGTACCGAACCGTGAGGTTTACTGCCTGTTGCAGACCCGGCCGTGAGTGATCTATGATTAAAAGGTCGTCCAAGTATGCTAGGACTGTGACCCCTTGGATCCTTAAATTGGCCCGAACTGGGGCTAGGATCTTCGTGAATACCCGGGGGGCCGTGGCCAGCCCGAAGGGGAGCACCCTGAATTGGAAGTGTCGCTGCCCCACCGCGAAGCGTAAAAATCTTTGATGCGACTGAAAGATTGGTACATGAAGGTAAGCATCCTTTATGTCTATGGAGGCCAGAAAATCGTCCCTCTGAAGCGCGGCGGCTGCTGACCGGATGGATTCCATCCGGAAGGAACGAACCCTTAGGTAACCGTTTAACCTCTTTAGGTCCAAGATTGGCCTGACATCGCCGTTGGGCTTTGGTATGACAAAGATTGGAATAGAAACCTAGCCCTTGCTCTTGGGCTGGCACCTCTATTATTACGTCCTGGCAAAGCAGGTGATCCAAAGCTGCCAGCAATGAGGCCTTCCTTGCTGGATCCTTTGGTAGCCTTGATTCTTGAAAATGAGGCGGAGGACACCTTAGAAACTCCAGTCTGTAGCCTGTGGTTACAGACGCCCGGACCCATTTGTCGGGGATCTTGGCTTCCCAAACTTCTGAGAAGAAACAAAGCCTTCCCCCCACCCGCGAGAGTGGGGGCGCCCCTTCATAAGGCAGACTTAGGGGCTGTCTTTGTCGGCTTGCGATACCATGGCCTCTTACCCCCAGGGGCCTGTCCCTGCGATCTACTGTTAACGTTGGATCGTGCAGGCGGCCGTCGATACTGCCTGGAATTTGAGGGCCCCGAGACAGGAAAGAGCTGCCCTTTAAATGTAGGACCCCGGAATGTCTTTTTGACCGGTAAAAGGGTACTCTTGCCACTTGAAATAGTCTGAATATATTTATCCAGATCCTCTCCGAAGAGTCGTCCTCCATGGAAGGGAAACCCTGCCAGAAGCTTTTTGCATGGGGGCTCCGCCGCCCAGTTCTTCAACCATAAGAGCCTTCTCATGTGCACCAAAAATAGTGATAAACGAGAGGCCTGCTGGATGGAATCTTTTATAGCATCTACAGCAAAACACAGAGCTCTGGGAATGTCAGAAAACTCTTCTGCTTGTTGGGTAGGCATGTCCTTTAACATTTCTTTTGTCTGGTCTTTTAACGCCTGACAAACTCCAATTGCAGCCACAGCTGGCTGTACCACTGCTCCTGCCGTAGCAAAGGATGCTTTTAAAAGTGTCTCTAACCGTTTATCAACCGGATCTTTAAACATATGTATGTTTTCCACCGGGCAAGTTAGTGATTTATTCACACATGAGATGGCTGCATCCACTACTGGGAGCCTCCACCTCTTGGAGAATTTTTCCTCCATGGGGTAAATGACCGCAAATCTTTTCGGTGGCAGAAAAATCCTGTCCGGCCGTACCCAATCCCGAAAGATCAATTCCTCCAAGAGAGGATGGACCGGAAAAACTGCGTTGCTTAACGGAGCTTTCAAAGAGCCCAGAGAGGATACCGGAGGAACCTGAGGCTCTGGCAATGGTAAACTAAATGCCGAGCGGACCATGTCCGTCAAAGACTGTACCCACAGTCTTTCTGTCTGGGAGTCTGAAAATGGTTCCTCAGAGGCAGATCCCTCAATCCCTGAACCCTCTTGGTTCAGGTCTAGTTGATCCTCCTGTGATTCCAATTCCTCTGGAGAGAGAATCTCAGCATCTGAGGATACACCTCTTGGTGATGGGGATCTAACCCGTTTCTTACCAGGAATAGCTCTAGCGATCAATGCTGCTATTCTCTCTTCTAGCCCCCCTAGGGATACGGCTAGCATCTCCTCTGTGATAAACACAGGGCTGGGCTGATCTGGGCCAGCCTCCGCACCAGATCCCCCTAATGGCTCATCCAAGGCGCCCTTTATGTTAATAAGTTGCGGGGAAAGTATCGGCATATCATCAGAATCAGAGGGGGAACCCCTTTGTTTTTTGGTCTTTTTTGTACCCTTTGACCCCGAACCTTTGGAAGCCATAATACAAAATCGAGGGACTCCGCCAACAACAACAGACTGTAGTGGCCAGGAGTACAAAACCAGAGCTTAGGGGACAATAGATCACTAATGCCCAAAAACTGATGGGGCCCCGTATGTTTTTCTTTTTTTTTTTTTTTTTTTAATATATATTATATATATATATTTTTTTTTTTTAAAACATACAGTGACCCCAAACTTAGTTTGCCAGCCTCCAACCTGCTGCAAAAAGGGGAATTTTTTGGCTTAACAAAAAAGGCATTGGACAAAGTCCAGTATGTACTACCCCTCTTCCGCCACCGGGAGTCACTGTTCTGCCGCTCTGCGTCCTCTCCTTCTGAAATCAGCCTCAGACTGAGCACTGACAATGCCTGCTGATCTATAACAGCACAAGGCGCGCCCCTGTATGACGCCGCAGGCACGCCCCCCCCCCCGCCCTCCTCTCTGAACGGCGCGAAAAACGCCGTATGCCGGAACAGGAGGAACATGGAGGAGCCGCGCTGCTGGAGACCCAGGACTGCAGTATCAGGCGGCAGATTCAAACCCCCGGCCAGGTAGGACTCCAAAAGGCCCCATAGGGATCCTTACTAGTCCTAGGAAGAAAGCAGCAGGTTAGCTAGCAACACATTCTTAGACAGGGGAACCTAGTGATGGGGGAAAAAAGGGGTCATCCTGTCTTTCTTAGACATAGTGAGCAAGGTTGCCAATGCAGAGCATACTTAGGCTATCCCCCCTTTTAGGTTACCCCGGAGAGCCTGCTGTCGAACCAAGTCCCGCAGGCTCCCCCTTACCTGCTCCATGCTGCAGGATGTTTGTCCAGCAAAACGATCCAATCTTCTCCCATCTCCGTGGGTAGCGTAGTAGACCTTCAGGCCCTGGGGTCCTATGAAGGTACCCACTGTCCTGGACCTATATAGCACCCTGGCAAACAGGCACTTATGGTTTTTACAAACTCCAAGTCCTGGGCCCAGGGTCCAGCCCTCCAAAGAGGAGCATTATAGGCAAAACCCCACGGTTTGGGGCCCGGGTACTGTCCACTTTGGCACTGAGGCTCCTTGGACAGATCCGGTTAGCCCGCCCTTAATCCCAAGGATGTGGAGCAAAGCTATTCCGTGACCAACACCTAAGACACTGGCGAAAAAACTGAGGGACTCCCTCTAGGGGAGGGGGTTATATAGGGAGGGGACTTCCTGTTTGAGATTGCCAGTGTCCACACCTGAAGGTACTCCATATAACCCATATAGTAATGAATATGCTGCTCTGTGTCCCGTGATGTACGAGAAAGAAATTGGAGTTAGTACTCACCGGTAACTCCTTTTCCGGTAGTCTTCCAGGACAGCCCCTGAGAGATGGAGTCCCTCCCATCGAGACAGGAAACACGTTGCCATGATCTTTAAAAGGACGGCCCCTTCAGTCCCTGGTCAGTCTTACCCCAAGAACCGAAGGATGGAACTGCAAGATATAACCAGAACAGGTTAATATGTACATGTATTACATAACAATTCCTAAACAGAAGGGTGGGATCGTGCTGTCCTGGAAGACTACCGGAAAAGGAGTTACCGGTGAGTACCAACTCCAATTTTCCCTGATCGTCTTCCAGGACAGCCCCTGAGAGGATCCCAAAGTACTCACCAGATCTAGGGTGGGACCACAGCTTGGAGAACTTTCCTCCCAAAAGCCTGATCCTGGCTGGACAGCAGATCCAGTCTGTAATGTTTTGTAAAGGTGGCAAAACTTGACCACGTGGCCGCCTTACAGATCTGTTCCTGGGTGGCGCCAGCTCTTTCTGCCCAGGTAGTAGCAAGTGCCCTAGTGGAGTGGGCCCTAACTTCCCCCGGAAAAACTTTACCTATAGTCTTATAACTCTCTAGGATAGCTGACCTTATCCATCTAGCTATCGTGGTTTTGGAAGCTTTCTGTCCTTTGCGATGACCTGAAAAAAGAACAAATAAGGAGTCTGAAAGTCTAAATGATTTTGTTGTTTCTAAATACTCTAAAACACACCGCCTCACATCTAGGAGATGAAACTGTCTCTCCTTCTCATTAGAAGCGTTTTGGCAAAAGGAAGGCAAAATAATGTCTTGGGACCTATGAAAACCTGAAGATATTTTTGGCAGGAACCCAGGGTCTGTCTTCAGAATGATTCTGTCCTCAAAAATTTGCAAAAATGGCTCTCTGACAGAGAGCGCTTGAATTTTGCTGACTCTGCGGGCTGTAGTAATTGCTACCAGGAGCACAGTCTTTAGGGTGAGCAG
The DNA here is from genome assembly GCA_029574335.1 of Rana kukunoris. Taxonomy (NCBI): domain Eukaryota; kingdom Metazoa; phylum Chordata; class Amphibia; order Anura; family Ranidae; genus Rana; species Rana kukunoris. The sequence continues at coordinate 49,065,843 of CM056060.1, forward strand.
TCTTAGAGAGGTCTCTGATATGGGCTCAAATGGAGTACTCAAAAAGGCTTTTAGGACTACCGACAGGTCCAAAGTTGGCACTGCCCTAGCTTTTACTGGTTTCTGCCTAGAAAATGACCTACAAAACCTAGAAACCAATTGATCTTCTTGAAGCCGCGTATCCAGATAGACGCTTAAGGCTGCTTTCTGCACCTTGATGGTACTCAGGGATAATCATTTGTCTACACCGTCCTGTAAGAACTGTAGGATGTTTCCTATATTCTTGTCCGTTACCCCCCGCTCCGACAACCAGGAATTGAATTTTTTCCAGGTTTTCCCATATATGGCTCTAGTAACCGGTTTCCTACTTTGGAGTAAGGTCTGAATTACCTTTTCCAAAAGGCCCTTCTTTCTTAGGATCTCTTCCTCAGTAACCATGCTGAGAGTTTCAGCATGGGTAGATGTGAATACAACAGAGGTCCTTGTGACAGTAGATCCTGTCTGTACGGGAGTCTCAAAGGCGGCTGCTGCGACAGGCCTAGGAGTGTTGTAATCCAGGGTCACTTGGGCCAGAAGGGGGCTACCAGAATCAGACAAGTTTCTTCTGTCAGAAACTTGGATAGAACTCTCGGAATAAGATGTAGTGGAGGAAATGCGTACACTAGTCTGAACGTCCAGGGTGTCTGTAAAGCATCCACCGCCCAAGGATGATCTCCTGGAAACAGAGAGCAAAAAACGGGAACCTTGGTATTCCGCTTGGTTGCAAATAAGTCTATCGCCGGTACTCCCCACCGATCGGTTATGAGCTTGAAGGACTCCGAGTGTAGGGACCATTCTTGATTTGACACTAGGTGTCGAATCAGAAAGTCTGCGGTCTCGTTCTGCTCGCCCTTCAGATGTATTGCAGAGATGGACTTCAAATGCCTCTCTGCCCAAAGAAACAGTCGATTTGTTAGTAGCATCAGACGAGGACTCCTTGTTCCTCCATGTTTGTTCACATAGGCTACTGCCGTTACATTGTCTGAACGGACCTGTAAATGATGACCCTGTAGTTCCTCCTGAAACGCTAACAGTGCCCTTAAAATCGCTGCTAACTCCTTCCAATTGGAAGAGAGCTTCTTCTCTTCCGGTGTCCACCTGCCCTGTACCCAACGAGTGCCGAGGTGGGCTGCCCAACCCCAACTGCTTGCGTCTGTGGTCGTCCAGAGTTTGCGAGGGATTGACCTCCATGGTTGTCCCCTTCCTCCGCTCCCGCCGCTGGTCCGGTATAGCTGGCTGCTGGTCGGGATACAGGTCCAGACTGGGCTTTTTCTCTCTCCCACGCGCCAAAGAGACCCGGAACCGGAAGGTCTCGGCGCACGGCTATGACGCGCTTCCGCCGGAAATGACGCATCGGCGTCTCCGACCCCCCACCGCTGGGAAGTTTTGAAAAAACTGAAATTCCCGCCGGGGGGAACCGCGCCATTCCGCCCACTGACCCATTCGGCACCAGGGAAGGAGGGAGAAACGGGCCTGCTCCTGTCTGCCGGACGGTACCGGTGCCCAAAAAGGTGAGACTAAAAATTTTTTTGGCGTGCAATGGTCAGACCCGGTCCTCCCTGCAGCCCTTGAGAGAAGGTTCCTTTAGCAACATGTTCCTCCAAGGGAGGAAACACAAAGACTGACCAGGGACTGAAGGGGCCGTCCTTTTAAAGATCATGGCAACGTGTTTCCTGTCTCGATGGAAGGGACTCCATCTCTCAGGGGCTGTCCTGGAAGACGATCAGGGAAAATAAGCTTTAAAAACATCTCACTGAGCACTGTTCAATCCATCATCCAAACATGGAAAGAGTATGGCACAACTGCAAACCTACCAAGACATGGTCGTCCACCTAAACTGACAGGCCGGACAAGGAGAGCATTAATCAGAGAAGCAGCCAAGAGGCCCATAGTAACTTTGGAGGAGAAGCAGAGATCCACAGCTCAGGTGGGAGAATCTGTCCACAGGATAACTATTAGTCGTGAACTTAACAAATCTGGCCTTTATGGAAGAGTGGCAAGAAGAAAGCAATTCTTGAAAATAACCAATAAAACGTCCCATTTGCAGTTTGTGAAAAGCCATGTGGGGACACAACAAACAAGTGGAAAAAAGCACTCTGGTCAGATGAGAAAAAAATTGAACTTTTTGGCCAAAAAGCATAATGCTATGTGTAGCGGAAAACTAACACACCCTGAACACACACAACATCACCCTGAACATACCATGCAGGGGCAGGGGAGTTGGTCAGAGTTGATAGGAAGATGGATGGAGCGAAATACAGGGCAATCTTAAAAGAAAATCTGTTAGAGTCTGCAAAAGACTTAAGACTAGGGCAAAGGTTCACCTTCCAGCAGGACAACAATCCTAAACATACAGGCAGAGTTACCATGGAATGGTTTAGATCAAAGCATATTCATGTGTTATAATGCCCCAGTCAAAGTCCAGACCTAAATCCAATTGACAATCTGTGGCAATACTTGAAAATTGCTGTTTACAGACCCTCTCCATCCAATCTGACAGAGCTGGAGATATTTTGCAAAGAAGAATGGGTAAAATGTCACTCTCTAGATGTGCAAAGCTGGTAGAGACATCCCCAAAAAGACTTACAGCTGTAATTGCAGCGAAAGGTGATTCTACAAAGTATTGGCTCAGAGGGCTGAATACAAATGCACGCCACATTTTAAACATATTTTAAAAAATTCAGAAAACCATTTATCATTTTTCTTTACAATTATGTGCCACTTTGTGTTGGTCCATCACATAAAATCTCAATAAAATACATTTATGTTTTTGGTAATAACATGACAAAATAACATGACAAAATGTGAAAAATTTTCAATGTGTATGAATACTTTTTCAAGGCACTGTATTGTCTGATAAAACATGTTGGAAAGTTAAGGGTCCTTTTACACGGAGCGGACCGTTTTTCGATCCGCCCCGCGTGTGTCCGTCAGCTCAGCGGGGATCCCCGCTGAGCTGTCGGCGGACAGGGCGGTCCCCGCACGCTGTGCAGGGACCGCCCTGTCTCTCCTCCGCTCTCCCCTATGGGGAATCGGATGAATACGGACCGTGTGTCCATATTCATCCGACCAGATCCTTCAGACGGAAGAAAAATAGGGTTTTCTTCCGTCTGAAAAACCGGATCTTTGCGGAGGCGGGTCATTACAGACGTTAGCGGATGCTCATCCGCTAACGGCCGTGATCACATAGGGTATCATTACAAGTCCGTAAACGGACTTGTAATAAACGGACAAACGGTCTGCCCGTGTGAAAGGACCCTAAAGCCAACATTTGCTTCCTATATGCAACACCGTTAATTGCCATGTCTACCTTTTATCAAAAACCCTAACTTTACTGAAATCAGCAACATTTTACCCTTTGTGAGGTGCTACAAAGAATACTTACATGGAGGAAAGACTTTCTCTTGGAGAATTTCCACTACATACAAAGCTGCAATCTTCTATTTCAGGCTCTGTATAAAACATATGATTGCCGTTAGTATCAATGTCACCTATTGCCAGATCATCTCAACAACAATCTTTCCATAAGATTATATGTGTATTTATTTATCTGTAAAAGCTTCCTTTAGGAGGACTTCCAAAAGCCCTAAGAATGCTGCTGGAGGTTGCCATCTCGGATGTAACTTCAACAACCCCAGATGAATCAGAGCTGTCACTCAATCAATATTGTTTTTATTCAGATTTTTCTAGGCTGCCATATGAACGGTTATGTAGGTAGGTGAAGGTAGAGGCAAATGATCTACCAGTTACCAGCTCAGGAGGTAGTTAGACACTCCCAGAAGAGGAGTATTATGTGCAAAGAGGGAGAAGGATGTGCCAGGGAGTTGAGTCTTCTAAAGAAGTCTAATTTGCTAGTGAGTTCAGGCACATTGCAAGTAAATGAAAATTTGGTTTATGTAAAGTAAAAACACAAATGCACAATATCTTAAATGCTGCTTAAATTGCTGAAGCTATATAAATAGATGTAATAATAATAATAAATGCTTGATTTTTCTGTGCTTTTACCTGCAACCTGTTTAAGTTTGTCACATGAGGGTTGATTTACAAAAGGCAAATCCACTTTGCACTACAAATGCACTTTCAAGTGCAGTCGCTGTAGATATGAGGGGGGACATGCAAGGAAAGTAAAAAACAGCATTTTTGCTTGCACACGGTTGGATGATAAAAAAAATCGGCACAGTTTCCCCTAATTTCAGAGCTTCCCCTCAAAAATACAGTGATCTACAGTGACTGCACTTACAAGTGTACTTTCAAGCGCACTGAAGTGCAAAGTGGAATTCCCATTAGTAAATCAACCCCATGGTCTCTATAAGTAGATTTAAACTGTAATCGCATACCATTGAAGCTGGCCATACTTGGTTAAACTTTCATTCGAATGTTCACAGAAAAATTGTTTGTTGGAATCTTTTTTGCCATTGTGTGGCCTAATTTTGTTCAAAAGGTCTAAAAATATCATCCAAACTTGCTATTTGAATGGAATCCCTTATGAATTTAAACATGTTTCATTACCATATGTATGATTGTTCCAGTGAAAACCACATTCACAGTTGGAATTTAGTTTGTTCTAGAAATATTTTCCACCCTGATTCTTCAAATTTTCTGTTCATTATTGTCAAAAAGGAATGTTGAAAGTCGAACAAATGTTCCAAAAACAAATGTTTCTGAACAAAATCATACTGGTGTATGGCCAACTTTAGTCTGCTAAAATAACCTTGCATCATTAACAAATGCCATTTTTCTTTTGAATAAAAAAATTATTTGTATCTTTGTTGCATCCAAGTGCCAACAGTGGTGACAACAGTGGACCATGCCTACATAATGTGTGTGGCAAAAATAGATTTTTGTACTCCCTGCAAAATGATTGTAAAATCTTAGAGTTCATTGAGGGCACATGATTTAGAGAAAAAAAAAAAAAAAACAGTGACCAGCTTGTTATAACCCCACCCACGCCCAGCATGCTGCAGTTGTTTAATAAATCAGCACCAACAGCAAGATCATAAATGAAGAGGAGTGGTGGCTCATTGGTTGAACTGGATGGACTTTTTTGAACCCAACTATGTAACTATGAGTGGGCCTGTGGTCACCAGAATAGGATTATATAATGAGTAAACAAAATAGATTTTTTTTTTACTCACCGTAAAATACTTTTCTTTGTCGTCCATGGTCGGACACAGCCTTCAAAGTCTTGACATATGGGTTATGTTCCTGTTCATAGGAGAGGACTAGGCAGACAATGTTAGATATTTAAATACATGTTACTTTAACAGAGTTGAACAGTCCCGCCCAGGGGGCGGTCCCTCCGGACATAACCCTCCTCCCTGCAGCATGCAGCCTCAGTTCGTAACAAGCAGTACAAACCTAAAAAGGAGGGGTGGGTGCTGTGTCCGTCCATGGACGACAGAGAAAAGGATTTTACGGTGAGTACAAAAAAATCCTATTTTCTCTCATCGTCCATGGATGGACACAGCCTTCAAAATCTTGACATATAGGACGTCCCCAGTGTCAAAAAACGAGGAGTGGGAAAAGTATCACTAAAAACAACTTAACTTCACCACAAAACGAGCAGAGCTCCTCAATAGAGGAGTAGCAACTTTAAACAGCTGCCTGCAAAACCTTGCGGCCAAAGGAAGCATCTGAAGATGCACTCACATCAACCTTGTAAAATTTGAAAAAGGTATGAACGGACGACCGAGTCACCACCTCACACACCTTTGAGACAGACGCTTGATGTCGGAAAGCCCAGGAAGCACCAATTGCCCTGGTTGAATGTGCCGTGACCGGAAAGGGGGGCACCTGGCCCTTAAGAGCATAGGCCTGTATGACGGTCTGTCTGATCCCCCGAGAAATGGTGGCTGATGAGACCGCCAGGCCCTTTTGTGGACCAGATAATGACACAAAAAGTGAGTCAGACCTCCAAAAACGGAGCCGAGCGGACAGGTACACCCGCAAAGCACGTACCACGTCTAAAGTATGCAGCGCAACCACCTTAGGATGCGCCGGTCGAGGGCACAAGGATGAAAGTACAATGTATTTTTTAAGGTGAAGGGCCGAAACCACCTTCGGAAGAAAGGAAGGTTGCAGGCACAACACCGCCTTATCCTTATGGAGGACCAAGTATAGTGGCGACTTGCAAGACAAGGCCGCCAATTTAGAAACACGTCTGACATACGTAATGGCCACTAAAAAGGCCACCTTCTGAGATAGTGTCAAGAGAGGAATCTCTGATGTTTTCAAAGGGAGGTTCCCTCGAAGGAGGCTACCATTAGACCCAGGACTTGCATGCAAAAACGGAGAGACGACCATTTGCAGGATGCCAACAGCTTCACCGCAGACTAAAGAGTCTGCAATTTTTCTTTAGGGAAGAAAGACTGGCCTCCACAGAGTCCAGAATCACCCCAGGTATTCCAAACGCTGAGTCGGTACCAGGACCGACTTCTGGATGTTTAACACCCACCCGAATTCTCAGAGGGTCTGGCTGGCAATAGTCACATCCACCTCTAAATTTGAGCCAGAAGCTGCTCTCAGAAGAAGATCGTCTAAGTAGCCCACAACGGCAATGCCTTGCTATCTCAGCAACGCTAGAATCGGTGCGAGCACCTTAATGAAAACTCTTGGTGCTGACGCTAGGCCAAAGAGAAGAGCCACAAACTGATAGTGGCCTTCTCCTATTGCAAAGCACAGAAACCTCTGGTGTCCTGTGCAAATTGGGACATGCAAGTATGCGTCCTTGATGTACAAGGATGCCAGAAAGTCCCCCGGATGGAGCGCAGCCACCACGGAGCGAATGGATTCCATGCGGAACCTCTCGTCCTACAGAACAGGTAAAATTTCAGTAAGTCTTGCACTGCCCCCAATAGGACAGACCGAAGAGCCGTAAGGAGAGGGAGATTTGAGGGAAAGAATCTGTTAGGCGGACAGGAAAGAAACTCCATCTTGTACCCCCAAGAGACCACCTCGCAGACCCACTGGTCGGAGAGCAGGGAGGTTCCCCTGAGCTGTAAACCTGCGAATCCGTCCCCCCACCCATGAGTCGGTCGGGGGCAAAACTTCATGAAGTGGTGGGTTTGGATGCCGGTTTGTTCGGCTTACGCACCCAAGGAATGTTTCTGTCCCCCAGCTGAGCCTTCGTCAGCCAGGAAGAGTCTACCGGCGGGCCCTGACTGATGAAAATACCGCTTCTGTGTGGGAAAACCCTTGGTGGACTGAGGGAGGAGAGTGCTCTTACCTCCAGTGACATCCTTAATAATCCAGCGAGGTACCAAAAAGTCTCCCAACTTTGAAGGGTAAATCTGCCAGGGCTTTTTTGGATGCTTGGTCAGCAGACCAGCATTTTAGCCAAATCAAGCGGCACAACACTACCGCAGAAACAGAGGCTCTGGATATCAAGGGGGCTGCATCCAGGGTAGCATCACAGACATATACAAGGCCCTGGACCAACTGGTCGGCCAGTCTAACATATTCAGGAGGGAGCTGATGCTCCTCCAAACTCTGGTGCAAAACCTTTTCCCATTCAGTGAGTGTCTGAGACACCAAGGTTGCAGCCAAAATAGGCCGCAATGCAGACCCTAGCATGGTAAACATGGAGCGGGTCACCGCCTCCGACCTCCCATCAGTATGGTCCTTGAAAGCAGGGGTCCCTTCTATAGGGAGAGTGGTTACCTTGCTTAACCGAGCAACCGGGGGGTCAAAAGGGTAACGGACCGCCAGGGACCACAAAGGACTTCTGCGGCCGTTCCCATTCCTTATCTATGAACTTATCAAAGAAAGTAACATAAGGAAAAACTTTCACAGAGTTATTAGGTTTGTGTGAGCGAAAAGAGATAGACCCCTCTGCGGAAGTCCCAGCTGCATCTTCCCTCACAGCATCAATAAGTGCACTCACAAGTGCCCTGTCTGAGGGGTCCTCCTCACCAGGGAGGTCCTGGACCGCATCCTCTGACATACCAGAACCGGGGTTCTGAGCCGCAGCCATGCCCGAATTTGAGTCAGAGCATTCCCTAGAAGATGGCGGGGGAGGGGCGCTTTTTACCCCCCTTACGCCCGCACGCCGCTTCCACTCTGGCAACAAATGATTCCAGGACTGCCGACAGTGTATCCCCGGCTCCCCACAGAGACCCGTAGCCCCCCAACAGGTACGCCCCAATCGCTAGGGCAGGAGGGGAAAGGGCGACAGAGCAGGGAAAGGGGGGACAGGAGAACCCCTTAATCCCCGGAATGCCCAGCTGTTCCATCCTGCCGAGGCAGGAGGAACCTTACTTACCCATCCTTGCGAGGACATGCTGGCGCGTCCCTGACAGACCCACAACCGATGGTACGGATTAGCTGTCGGTCCGGTCCACTGTGAGTGAGACAACAACCCAGTCATGTGTGGACCCTGGAGCAAAAAGCCCACCGGCCACCCCAGGAGTCATGGGGTATGTCGTGGCAGACCCATCGCTTAGCTGAGGTGTGCCCACGTTCGCTGGCCGGACTAGGCAGACTACAAGTATCTATATATCCAGCCTGTCGCCCAGCCGGCAGTTGATAGAAGAATCTTAAAACAAAAGAAAATAAAAAAGACAATAAAAAATGTCTTCAGGGCGCTGGGCCCAAAAGGGAGCCAAGTCCTTCTCTTCTGCTAGGCAGAAAAAAACTGAGGCTGCATGCTGCAGGTAGGAGGGTTATGTCCGGAGGGACTTCCCCCTGGGCGGGGCTGTTCAACTGTTAGAGTAACATGTATCTAAATATCTAACATGTTCTGCCTAGTCCTCTCCTATGAACAGGAACATAACCCATATGTCAAGACAGGGCTCAAAATTTCAAGTCCTGAGCTACTAGCCAGGCCTCAAGAGTTACTCGCCACCAGTTGCCCCACCTAATTCATACACTGCCCCGTGCCTAATTGCACCCGTAAACAGGCCCTCGTAGATTATCTCATGGAATGACACTGTTAAATGTTTTATGCAGAATCAAGTTACAAAATTAAATATTACCAACAACAACTTTAACAAAATGGGACAGGGCACTGGGGGCAGACCAGAGGGACAGGGCACTAGAACTGGATCTCTTTCCCATTCTCTTGCTGTCTCCTCTGCAACTCCCATCCATCCATCCTCTCTCTCTCCTATTCATCTCATCATCAGAAGCCTGTGTGTGCGGCTCCACGCTTGCATGTCCCCACTTCCCCCTTTTATTCAGGCTGGCAGAGAGGAGAGGAGCTGCAGCACAGCGGGAGGGAGTACAATCCAGCGCTGAGATCCACACAATGTGAACAGCCATTGACACCACCGCACAGAGCACACTGACGCCACACAGCACACATTGAGACCAGTCTGTTCACAGTGCTCAGGCTGAACTGCTGGACACTTACATAGAGCACAAGGAGAAGAAAACTGCTCAAATTGGAAGGCTGCCGCTCTCATGTCAGGGCAACTTTCAGTGAGCGCTGCACCAGAGTGGTAATTTTCGCAATTCTCCACCTCACTCGTTACTTTTTGTGCTCTCCAGCTACATTGGTTGGGGGAGGGGGGCAGGCTCAGAGAGGTCATACTGTTAGGTCCCATGGCTTAATGAGAATTGTAAGGAGAGCACCTGTGTAGTGCTCTGCCTGTGCGCGGCTCACCAGACTACTTTTCCCGAGCATGCACCTTTCCTCTTCGGCCACCAATCGCATCAGGGCTCTAAGTGTAGGCACAGATTGGAGGGAGATTGGTCATGCAGCCCTGTCATCACTCGCCCCCAGCTTAAATCCACTCGCCAAATGCTAGTAGGCGAGTGGAAATTTTGAGGGCTGCATCAAGACTTTGAAGGCTGTGTCTGTCCATGGACGATAAGAGAAAAACTATTTTCTTTCTTGTTTATTGATGGACAAAGGATTCTGAGACATCTGGGATGTCCAAAAGCAATCCAACTGAGGGGTGGGCAAAACAGCAAACAAAATAGTAAGGCCTCCTTTATTTGGGAGGATTATCTACTACTACAGCACATTCCAGTTGGAAGAATCTATGGATTCTTGCAGCTGAAATCACAGGTGTAAAAAATAGCTGGAGAGCTTTGTGCTCGGGCTGGCATGATTCTCTTTCTCTCTCTATATCACACACGTTCCTGCACTACAGCCTCTCACAGATAAACCACCCCCTCTTCTCTGCTAACACAATTACTTAAACTTGGTTTCTATGTGTCTGGACTCAGAAAGCAACAGGAAGGACACTGTTGAATACATAATTTGTGTACTACGCAGTGAGTGGGGAGTCTCTGGTGGAAACAATGGAAATTGTGTGTAGGCTACAGTGGAAAGATATTGGGGTTGGTTTATTAAAGGCAAATCCACTGTGCACTGCAATTGCACTTAAAAGGGCAGTCGCTGTACATCTGAGATGAAGGGAAGCTCTGCTAATTATCCTCCTCCAATCATGTGCAAGCAAAAATGCTGTGTTTTTTTTTTTTCCCCTTGCACGTCCTTCTTAGATCTACAGTGAAAACTGGGGAGCTGAATCCGCTAGTAACATAACAATGTGAAAAACAGAACCTATGCATTAGATTATTAGGATACATTTCTAAATTAAAATTAAGCATTACATAGTTACCTGTCCTATTGCTTTCAGCTTGGCTCAGGAGTGTGGGCATTGATAGAGGACTTCCAAAAATGTGAGATGAAGGGATACTAAATGTGGAGCCAGGCAATGAGAAAACCTATACAAGATACAGGCAGAGAATACACTTAAAAAGAAAAAAAGAAACATGAAAGTCACTATCGTTAAAATATGACTCAGGGGAGCTGCACAAAATAATTTGGATTAACATTTACACAAGTTCCCTAGGCAAAAGATATACAGTACTAATAGATTACAGAGACTTAAGTAATGTAAACTACACTGGGGTCCTAAACAGTATATGTGACTACAGTGCAGGTATGTAGGGATGTATTTGTAAAAACAAATCTGCACAGCAATTCCCCCCAGTAAAAGTGCATGTACATTCGTTTTGAGGAAATGGAGCAAAAAAATGTTATGTTATTAGACTATATGTTTTTATTTGAATGAAATTTCCTATGATACTCTGCATCGTCAAGTGGCCAAACGTGGTATTTTCTGTTTTGAATCAATTACAAACATTCGACAAGCATAGGAAATGGCATAATAACATTTGTTTTTTGCCGAGAATAAATGTACATCCACTTTCACTGGGAGAATTGCTATGCAAATATTTTATATATATGCCCCATAGCGATGCCTATACATACCTTCAGATACCCTTTCCAGCTTCCTAGGTGACTCAAATCCTAAGAACCTGTAACAAGAAAATGTCAGCAATTCCTACAGCTTGCCCTCCTCTGCATGTGTACTAGTCAGCAAGGCTGCTAACTGGTTAACAATAATGTGTAGAAGGGGGCAGGAGGCAGGGAAGCTATTGACACCAACAGGAAGTGCTGGAAAGGTACAGAACCTCAGAATTCAAACTGCCAGACAGGGGATATGAAGGTATTTATGTCTTGCCTGTTCAGTAAACATGTGCAATTAGTTTAGTTTTAAATTTGTTTGTTTTTTAACAAAATTAGAAAAAAAATGTTAAATTCTGAAATTTCTGAATTCCAAATTTTCGCATTTCCGGAAATTCAAAATTTAGAAAATTTGGAATATTGAAAATTCAAATTTCGGAATATTGAAAATTCAAATTTCGGAATATTGAAAATTCAAATTTCGGAATATTGAAAATTCAAATTTTGGAATATTGAAAATTCAATTTCGGAATATTTGGAAATTCTAAATTATGAAATTCTAAATTTTGGAAATACGAAAACTTTGAAGATTCGAAATTCGGAAATTTGAACATTCGAATTAGAAAAGGGGAATTTCCAAAATTTTAAATTTCAGAAATTTGTCATTTCGGAAATTAAAATCTGAAAATTCTAAAGAATGAACATTTTGAAAACCCGAAAATCTGAAATAATAACTTAAAGGGGTTGTAAAGGATTTTTTTTTTTACCCCTAAATAGCTTCCTTTACCTTAGTGCAGTCGTCCTTCACTTACCTCATCCTTTGATTTTACTTTTAAATGTCCTTATTTCTTCTGAGAAATCCTCACTTCCTGTTCTTCTGTAGGTAACTCACCATCGTAGTGCGAGGCTTTCTCCCTGGTGTGGAGAAAGCCTCTGGAGGGAGGAGGGGGTGAGCAGGCAAGTCAGGACACTCAACTTTGCAGATAGAGAAAGGAGCTGTGTGTTAGTGGGCGTCCTGACACTCCTGCTTGTCACCTCCCCCCTCAAGAGGCTTTCTGCACACCAGGAAGAAAGGCTTGCATTATGGTGGGGAGTTACAGACAGAAGAACAGGAAGTGAGCATTTCTCAGAAGAAATAAGGACATTTAAAAGCAAAATCGAAGGATGAGGTAAGTGAAGGAGGACAGCATTAAGGTAAAGGAAGCTATTTAGGGAAAAAAATATTTTTTCTTTACAACCCCTTTAACTATTACTAACTATTAAATTATAGGTATTAAAATTTCCTTTTTAAATTTGCTTGTTAGTGAACGTAATGAATACAAATTATAAAAAAAAAAAAAAAAGAAGAATACTGCATCTAAACTAATAGAACCCAACGATCTATTAATAATAAAAATGTAGTATTATTTATCATTATGTTGTTCCATTTCATTTGTTTAGACTTGTTATTTCGGATAATTCGGAACTTCAGATAAATTTGTATTCGTTACATTTACTAATAGCCAAATTTCAAACGATCCAATAACTATAATTTAATAGTCATTAATAGTTACCGTATTTATTGGCGCTTGTCCCCCTCCTTCCCCTCTGAGGTATGTGTTACTTCTTTCTATAACGTAGGGCACCCTGTAGTCTTCTCCTCTCTGCCCAGCTGGAAACCAAGAATCGGGGCACTGGCAGATACTTGGACTTTAGCACTGAATGGTAATCATATCCTAGGACTTCTGTGCTGGATACTTTGTGCCCCCCGGGAAAATTGTTAATCTTGCCTTATAATGCTAAACTCGTGGTTTTGCGCACACCTACGCATCAATTTGCTAGGTCATTCCAGGTGTCTATGCACCTTAAGTCACTTAGTTACATAGTCAGGTTGAAAAAAGACACAAGTCCATCCAGTTCAACCATAAAAAAAAAATAAACAAACAAAATAAAACACAGTACATTCCATACACCCAACTCCATACCCACAGTTGATCCAGAGGAAGGCAAAAAACCCCAGCAGAGCGATGATCCAATTTGCTACCGGAGGGGAAAAAATTCCTTCCTGATCCCCCGAGAGGCAATCGGATTTACCCCGGATCAACTTTACCTTCAAAACTTAGTACTCAGTTATATTATGTGCATTTAGGAAAGAATCCAGGCCCTTCTTAAAGCAATCTACTGAGCTGGCCAGAACCACCTCTGTAAGTCATCTTACATTATCAATAAATTATACTGGTAACTTATTTATTTACTTGGTCATACACTGAGCCACTTATGATGATCATCACACACCCTTTCATGGGCAGCGACACTTAGATTGCTCCTTCAAAGTTGTTTATTTAAAAAATGTTTTTTTTTTCAGAAAATTCCCTCTTAAAATTGGGGTGCGCGTTATATGCCGATAAATACGTTAGTTATTTTGAATTTTACTGATTTTCTTTCTTTTTTTTCAGATTTTCGAAAAATTGGAAAATCAGAAATTAGAAAATTCAGAATTAGAAAATTTGGATTTTTGAATTTATGAATTTGCAAATTTTCAGAATTTCTGAAAAAAGCAAAAATAAATTAAACGAAAACGAACAAATTTTTCGCCAGTGTGTCACCTGAGCGATTGAAAATACCCACGGAACATGCTCTTTTAAAGCAAAACCAAAATTAATAAAAGCAAATCAATAAACATAGCATTAACTTCTGCCCTTTAACCACCTTACATTATGATAAACTGGGAAAAAAAGCAGTAATTAAAAAACTCATTTGTTTCCATTTATAAAGATTGTAATGTGTTATTACCATTGGCACATTGGAAAATCATTCATGTTTGCATTCTGTGCTTCTGAGGCTTTACTGCTAAACCACTACAGGAGAGTCAGGACGCCCACTAACACACAGCTCCTTTCTCTATCTGCAACGTAGAGAGCGTCCTGACACTCCTGTAGTCCAAGGGAGGGGGAGAGCCCAACACTCCACACCAGGGAAAAAGTCTTGCATTACTGTGTGTAGTTACAGACAGAAGAAAAGGAAGTGAGGTTTTCTCAGAAAAAATAAGGCCATTTAAAAGCAGAATCGAAGGATGAGGTGAGTGAAAGAGGACTGCACTAAGGTAAAATAAGCTATTTAAAAAAAAAAAAAAAAAAAATTGTACCTTAACAACCCCTTTAAGCTATCTCCTGTAAACTACTAATTTCTTGACTCCTATGCAATGGAGATGAATAGAAGAAGACCTGTTGTTTCAATGGAGACCAACATGGGTGACAACCATGACTCCCTGCAAAGACACAGCGGAGTCAGTAATCCTAGCCACCCTAAGGACAAGCTATGTTATTTTCAGGATTAACAGGTGAAAGTAAAGGGGAAGAAAAAGCCTAGAAAATAATAATGCAGACACCATGGCCAGGATTCAGAAAGAACTTACGCCGACGTATCTACTGATACGCCGCTTAAGACAACGGATGCGCCGCGCCCACAAAACTAGATACGCCTGAAAATAGGCTTCTTCCGACCGACGTAACTTTCTTACGCCAGCGTATCGTGGGGGCATAGTTACGCTGGATGCATTCGGCGTTCTCATTTTAAATATGCAAATGAGTAAGATACGCCGATTCACGAACGTAGATGCGCCCGGCGCATTAATATACAGTGGTTGACCGCGATATTGTGTCAATCTCGCTCCCTTTCTCGGCGAGATTGAGCACTTGCGAGCTCCATCGCGGGAGCCAGCGCCGAGCTGGCTTGCCGCGATGGAGACAAAGCCGTCATAGAAGCGACGGGGATCCGACGCGGATTCCGGCCAATTCTACACGTGGGCGGAGTTTGTTATGAATCCTGAGAAGGAAGTCCCCGCCGGATTTTAAATAAAAATCCGGCATGGGTTCCCCCCTCAAGAGCATAACGGGCCCAGTGCGCCCCCTGCCCCAGAGCACCTGACCCCCTCATGTTAAGGGCATGCTGCCCGGTACGGCTCAGGAGGGGGGGGCGCTCGCTCGCCCCCACTCCCCTCCTGACCGGCCGGCCGGCGTGCTTTGGATACGGGTCTGGTATGGATTGTGGGGGGACCCCCACGCCGTTTTTTCGGCGTAGGGGGTCTCCTTACAACCCATACCAGACCCAAGGGCCCGTTATGCTCCTGAGGGGGGAACCCATGCCGGATTTTTATTTAAAATCCGGCGGGGACTTCCTTCTCAGGATTCATAACAAACTCCGTCCACGTGTAGAATTGGCGGGAATCCGCGTCGGATCCCCGTCGCTTCTATGACGCACTCGCTGGAATGTGCTTTTACTATTCCAGCGAGTGCGAGATGTCGGCAGCATGTCGCCGAGAATCAGCGCGATGCTGTCGTGCTACAAACACATTCTCGGCGGCAGGCACTGTACGCGGTTTACGTAAGGCATAAGTCCGGTGTAAAGTTACCCCTCATATAGCAGGCGCAGGTAAGGCAAAAATATGGGCCAGGGAATGACGCCGTAAAATTTTACGCCACGTACGCCGTTTACGTAGTACTACGTGAATAGGGCTGTGCGTAGGTTACGTTCACATCATAGGCGTATCTTAGGCAGCTATTTT
Source organism: Rana kukunoris (assembly GCA_029574335.1). NCBI lineage: Eukaryota > Metazoa > Chordata > Amphibia > Anura > Ranidae > Rana > Rana kukunoris. Next base: position 49,081,601 of record CM056060.1, read on the forward strand.
AACGTAACTTTGAGCATGCGCACTGGGATGCGTCCAAGAGCCGACGCATGCGCAGTTCGTTTTTTTGAAGCTGTGGCCATCATTTGCATTGGGTCACGCTTCATTAAAATGAATTACGCCCACTTCCACTTACGCTGCCTTGCGCCGACGAATATACGCTACGCCGGCGCAACGTTGGGAGCATTTGCTTTGTGAATTCCATGCTTCCCTCTCTGCGTTGCACCGGCGTAGCATAAATGAGATGTGCTATGCCGGCATAAAGATGCGCCAATCGACGTGAATCCGGGCCCATATCTACATGCGGATAAAAGTAACATTAGCCTGACATAGCTTTCTTTAGGGATCACCTTTTCCTTGTCAAATGAACATAGGAAAAGAACACGCAAAAAAAAAAAAAGGTAATAATAATAATAAAAAAATAAATAAAGAAGGACATGCAGTATTTTCCCTCATGTTCATGTGACATATAAATCTACAGATTACACTTTTTACACAGAAAATACGCTTATGCGGTCAAATGCATTTTGACTAGTGTCCATTACCACACTAATTTCTGACCTGTGTGGTAGAGGCCGTGGAAGAAGGGGTTATGGAGCAAGTCCTGCTGTATGGAGGAAGGGAGGTCTGATGAGACATTATACTGGAAGGGAGTGGGGTGCTGCATGCCGTCCTTACAGAGATTGGGTCCTTATTACTGGTATAGATACCTGAAAGGAGAAAGTCACATAATACCAGTACATAAAAGAAAAGTGAAAAAACAACATAACCACATTGGCCTAACATTCCCATGATGAGCTGGAACAAAATAAATCTGAAGCAATGGTTATTTACAAAACTTAAGTCAGTATGTACTCATCATTAGTATGCTTCAAAGGGGTCCACATGGATGGGAAAAACAAATATATACACCCAAGCATTAGTATAATTACTTCAATAAAAGTGTAAAAAACTGTGCTTGCTATAATCAATAATATAAAGATGCAAATGGACTCCTTTAAAGCAGCAATAAATGTGGGATAACACAGTAAAAGTATAAAAAGAAAAAATTGTGCTAATAAGTCCAAAATAGACTAAATTAATAAGTCCAAAGGGGTTGGGCTGACGTAAAGAACCAAATAAATTCTCTTCAAATCTCCCTGTATCAAATCTTATTACAAGACATGCTTACCAGATATATACGCAAATAGAAAAATAAGGCCTAATTCCACTATCTCAGCGCTATGGGGCTCAAGGTATTCACAACAGTGCAGATATGAATCAATATCCAATAAACTTAAGACATTGATAAAGCAGCCACTTAAAAATAAACAAACAATATAAAAAGGTAAAAATTTATAAAATCACATAAAGTCTTTATCAAATGATACAGCAGTGCTGAAATCCTGAATGTGACCACTCTTGCATTTATAATAGTACATAAAAGCAAGCAAGTTTCCAGAAGTCAGAGGGTGAGCCAACGTTCAGTGGGAAAGGTGTTCCTAAACAAATGTTCAGCTGTCCGCAGCTGGTGACATCACACGTGAAAGATACACCCGTCAGACGTCTCCCCTCAAGAGGATCTACTCACCAGACGGTAGAATTAATAGGCTCTGAACATCAGCGCCATCCAATCGTCTCCAACTCCAGGGAACTGTGATCTGACCAGCGTGTTGTGTTCCTTTTGAAATGTTCAGTTGTTTTGCAGGCAGAGCTCCTGGTGGTCTACACTCAGCAACCAAACACAGTTGGGTAACATAACGAGCATCAGCTGCTCCTACAATCCTGTGTTACCAAGTGTTGGTAAAAGTTTGGTGAGAGACAATTCGCGCTTTTCAGTCTTCGTGCTTTTCAGTCTGTTACAACGTGACAAATGTGCTATCTCCATTACAAAAGCTAGTGTTACCAGAACGAGTGCTCCCGTCTCCTAATTCAGTCTGCGCATACGTGGATTTTTGACGGATGGACTTCCCCACAGACGATCGTTTTTTCTATAGTTTTTTTATCCATAGGAAAATATTAAAACAGGTTTGGGGTTTTTTCCCCCCCCATCAGTGAAAAAAAATAGAAAGGATGGGACCCACACACGATCAGTTCATCCGATGAAAACAGTCCATAGGTCCGTTTTCATCGGACAAACCCATCGTGTGTACAGGGCTTAACTCCTCCAATGATGGCAGACAACAAATACTATCAGCCCCATGGAGTCCCATCTGGAGCACAGACATCCCACCAGTACTTACCTAACATATGAGTCCCACTAAGTTCGCCTTACCAGCGAGGAATCTGTATCTATCCATCAGCCCATAGCCGAGGTTGAATTTATCCTGCCTACGTATATTATCAATGCCTACAGCTGCTAATATCTGGTAAGGAGATATCCTATATGGTGGCTGTTCACTTTGTGGTGGATTTGGGTGCCGTTTTGTTCATCACCTGATAGTATTTGTTGTCTGGTAAGGAGACTCTGTGTGGTGTTGGTTAACCTGGTAAGGAGACTCTGTGTGGTGTTGGTTAACCTGTGTGTTCTTTTACCATCACTGGGCGATTTATTCACTTTTCTATATTCCATATCTTTCATCCTGTCAGAGGGTCACCATTTTTAGCAGGATCACACTGTTATATTTTTTCTTTTTTGGGTTAACCATCTGCCTATGGTGTGGAGGCTATTTTCCTGCTGGAACTTGCCATCATTGGAGGAGTTAGTGCTATTGCACTGACCAAAGGCCTGGGCTGGGCTATAGCCACCTGCATAAATATCTTACGATCTGGTAAGCATCTCTTGTAATAAGATTTGACACAGGATTGAAGAGAATTTATTTGGTTCTACACATCAGCCCAACCCCTTTGGACTTATTAATTTAGTTTATTTTGGACTTATTGGTGCAATTTTTTCTTTTTATAGTATCATTACTTTACCTGAGGATAGCAGGGATGACTCCATGCAGACACTGTGAAGTGTAGATTGTTGTGTGTAATGCCGTGGAGGAAGAGGCAACGTGGAGGAGGACATGCTATGTGGTGGGTTGTTCTTACTCCCCCGGGGTCTTCCAGGACCATGCTTGCTTTTCTGGCTGCCTTTATGTTTCTTTTCTCGTGGGGGCTCAGTACCATCTCTGCTCCACTTCTGTTGTCTAGCTTCCCCAGAGGAAGAGTCCCATGGTCGGGCGTGTGTTAAGGATTCACTAGAGAAGCGCATGATGGAACCAAAGCTGGAGAAGGTGAGTTCTGGAGGAGATGATGGCGTTTGCCTGGAGGATCTCCCCGTGTCTTCATCATCCTCTTCTTCATCCTCCTCCTCTTCCTCCTCCTGTTCTTCCAACTTGGGGAAAGTGACCAAATCAGGAGGAGAGGAAACACTACCTGCAGTGGGAAATCTAGTGAGAGAAGACTACTTCTACCCACAACAAGTGAAGGTGGAACATTTACAAATGTCTGAGACAGTCACTGCACCTAATCTTAGATTTCAGGTATTTGTGGATGCTGATGGGATTTTCACCCACTGTTTTTTCTTATGTTTTGGAAACTCTGGTGAGGAAATCACCCTGCCAGAGTTCTGAAATATAAGAAGCTGGTGGGTTTAGGGGGATTGACCCTGCAAATATCTCTTCTATGGTTCAATATTTTCATAATCAATTATACAAAAAAGTACAGATTTATGACATTGGCCATACAATATATGACCAATACCTGTAAAGCTTGCAACAGTTGGCAAATGCATGGTTACACTTCCAAGTAGTAACATCTGTGTTGGAAGAGCTCAGAAAGAGAAAAGACAAAAAGGGAATCACCCCCTTATAGCATACGCAATGTACCAAATACTAGTATCTGTCAACTCTGGGAGTCAAATTGCAGTGGGTACAGGTAGTTGTCATCTAGAACAGCAATTAAAGGGGTTGTAAAGTCTCATGATTTTTCACCTTAATGCATTCTTTGCATTAAAGCGGAGTTCCACCCTTAAAACCACTTGGTTTCATCCCAACCAGCATACTGGCGTCAGCGCCAGTATGCTGTTTTTTTTTTTTTTTTAATGCATGTACTTACTTTATAATAAATCATTTAATTCCGTGCGCACCGCGGTATGTCGCCGCTATAAGGCGTCACGCCTTCCGGAAACAGCCGATTAGCGTTAGGCGCCGTATATAGCCGCGTCACGCCCTCCGAAAAAACCCGAACTAGGACCGGCTATTTACGGCGCCTGCGCAGTCAGCTCCTGGGTCTGTGCGCAGGCGCCGAGAAGAGCCGAACGCTAATCGGCTGTTTCAGGAAGGCGTGACGCCTTATAGCGGCGACATACCGCGGTGCGCACGGAATTAAATGATTTATTATAAAGTAAGTACATGCATTAAAAAAAAAAAAAAACAGCATACTGGCGCTGACGCCAGTATGCTGGGTGGGATGAAACCAAGTGGTTTTAAGAGTGGAACTCCGCTTTAAGGTGAAAAACCTTCTGTGCTACAGCTACCCCCAGAGCCCCCCCTTTTTCTTACCTGAACCCGATTGTTCTAGCGATGTGCATGAGCCCAGCGGCTGTAGCCAATGTCTTGAGTCCTCATTGGATAGATTTATAGCAGCAGAAGCCATTGGCTCCCACTGCTGTCAATCGTATCCAGTGACACGGGAGCCAGGGGCGGGGCCAAGTCCTGCTGTCTGTGTCAATGAACGTGGCAGCAGGACTCGTAAGCACGCCCGCACGGATGCCCCCAGGGAAAGCGGCTCTCCGTGGGGGTACCTGATGAAGAGGAGGAGCCAAGAGCGCTGCCGGGGCACCCCAGAAAAGGAGGATCGGGCTGCTCTGTGCAAAACCCTTGCACAGAGCAGGTAAGTATAACATTTTTTTTTTTTTTAAATAACAAATCTTTACAATCACTTTAACTAAAAAATACAACAGAAAGAACTGTGACATACAACTTCAGGCAGCTTGTTCTTACAGCGAGACAGATATACAAGATATGTCTTTTGGGGCCTTTTATAACAAACCAGGATTAATGAATAATAGAGAAAAACATTTGTGATAAAATACCTGTAGAAGATGCACCACTGGCTCCTGAGGCATTTTTCCCACTTCCGGTTTTGCGACTCCTGTGTCCATATGGTTTCTTGCCTTTTAACTCTGGCCTAGTGACCTCGGAACTGTCAGCGCTACTTTCATGCTGTATGGAATCAGAACACTACTCTTAAAAAAAATCCAGCCATGACTGGGCAAAGAATGATACGAATACTCCGTCTTAAAGGGGAGTGTGTTTATAAAATATTTATATTTTTTTCAGTCAGGCAGGTAAAAAACAATGATTTTTTTTTACTTACTGTAAAATGAGTTTCTTGAAGGGGACATAGGATTAAGTTGTTCAGATACAGTTGGGTTGTACTGCTGACTTCAGGAGAAACTGGACAATGGCAAACCAGAACCAATGGCCAGCTAGAGATAACCCTTCCCACTCCCATAATGCTTTGGATTTGTAGAAAAGCAGTACTAGGAGTAGATCCCAAATGTATGGGTGGAACCTGCAATCCTTAATGAAATGTAAGAAACACATTTCACAGTACATGCAAAAATGCTGTATTTTTTCTCATTAATTAAAAACACCAGATTCAGTCATTCAGCTACAACTGGCCTAACTAAGAGGTGGGCAACAGTAACAAAACACTAAGGCCTCATACACACGATAGGTTAGCCAGAGGCAAATGGTCTGATGGACCGCTTTCATTGGTCAAAACCGATCGTGTGTGGGCCCCATAGGTTATTTAACCTTAGGTTAAAAAAAGCCAACTTGCTTTAAAATTAACCTATGGATTCCCAACCGATAGGTCAAAACTGATCGTTAGTAGGCACGACCATCGGTAAAAAATCAACGCATGCTCAGAATCAAGTCGAAGCATGCTTGGATGCATTTTTTTCAACACGTCGTTGTGTTTTACCTCACTACGTTCTGATACGATCATTTTTGTGTAGGCACCATCGGTTAACCTATGACAACAGTCCTTCAGACCGTTCTCATCGGATGGACTAATCCTGTGTACAAGGCTTAACAGACACATATTACAAATTAACCTGGAGCAGCCTGCAGTTCAAAGAAACCGCTGAAGCACCTTAACGTGGTTGTAAAGCTCAGACATAAAATAGGAACAAAGCATATCTCTCTACAGTGTTTACTTGTCTCAATTAAGAGCACCAAGTGTCATTTCCCTCTACTGCTTTGTTCCTTTGCTATCAGCATGAGTCACTTCCGACGTGGTTTCTGACACCAAGAGAAAAAAAAGGTGACCGGGAAGGGAGCTCCAACTTATTGACATTCTCAGCTCTGTTCCTGTGTGCTGTGTGAAGGGGAGGGGGTGTTCTTTTCATGCAATCAGCTCTCAGAGCTCCTCACTGAGCTGTGAAGGGTGTAACTTCAACTCTCTGCCCCCTTTTTTCTATCAGCTCAGATAAGCTTTATAAATGATGGACTTTGAACGGATGTACAGAAGAGAAGACTTCAGGTAAACAGGTACAACATATGTTACAGGATTTTTTTCAACTCTGTGTATCATCTGCGACCAATCACTTCACTGGTTATATGTAAGGGTTTACAACCACTTTAACCCTTTCACTGCCAGGGCTTTTTTTTGGATTTTTTTTGCACACATGCTTAAAAAAATCATTTTAGCCCTAAAGACTACATTAAAAAAAACAAAGCATTTTACATTTTCTGAAAGCAGACAACCCAAAGAATAAAATTGTCATACAGTAGTTACAATTTTTTTTATGTCACACGATATTGCCGTAAAGGTCTAGGAAACGTGGTTGTGCCGAGAAAATAGATACCAAACATGTCAAACTTTACATTTCTGTGTGCCAATGAAATAGTGACAAAGTTCAATACCCTATATTTTCCATAGGCAACATTTTAGAGACCTCATAGATCATTTGTTTACCTAGGAGGTCTTATGCTCAATATATCGCTCCCACTCTGGTGTGCACGGCGATATGCAATGTGTATTGCAATAGATATTTTCATGCTTAGGAGCCCCCGACTCGTGCGGAGGGGTGCAGTTACTGGAGTGTGTGTGTAAGCAAATTGGTCGGGAGCGCAAAGTCTTTTGTGATACATATGTTACATATATGCCGCACACACCGAAGTGACAGCAATATTTCAACATCCACACATTTCCAGGTGGAAGCATTCCGATGGCTGCACTGCCACTTGATTGCTTTTACACACCGACAGTAACGTGCCCCCTGTCATATATCCCAGGCTCCATTTGCCCATCTGTGGGCCTGTGACCAGCATAGCGGGTGCTGCCAGGTAGAGGGGAGGGAACCGAGATGACTCGCATCCACTTTTCTCTCCTCCTTGTTGCTATCCCGGAAAGCGCCGTGTTTGACATCACTTCCGGGTCTGCCTGTTAGTGTCCCCGGCCAGCATGCGATTCACGATTCACATTGCATTACATACAGTGGAGCACAGGGAAGACACCCTGGTTGCCACCTCGTCACCAAAAAATCATTATGTGATGGAAAAAAGTTAAAGTGGTTCTGAAGGCAGAAGGTTTTTTATAATAATGCATTTGGATAAAAAAAAACTTCTGTGTGCAGTATCCCCCGCATACTCCCCCATCTCGATCCAGTGATGTTGAATGAGAGACTCACTTGTCCGGTACTTTCTCTCCTGATTGGCTGAGACACTAGGCGCCATTAACTCCCACTGCTGTCAAAGTAAGCGAGCCAATGAGGAGAGGGAGGCTGATCAGCGGCTCCGTGTCTGAATGGACACACAGAGCAGAGGCTCAAGTGGGGATACGGAGTAGGAGGGAGGGGCCAGGAGTGGCAGTGAGGGACCTGAGATGCGGAGGATCTGGGCTGCAAATAAGCAAAAAAAAAAAAGACTTTAGTGTCACTTTAACCACTTACAGACCGTAAGATTTGGCTGCTTAATGACCTGGCCATTTTTTGCGAAACGACGCTGCATCGCTCTGACAATTGCGCAGTCATGCAACGCTGTACCCAAACAAAATTGATGTTCTTTTTTTCCCACAAATAGAGCTTTCTTTTAGTGGTATTTGATCACCTCTGCGGTTTTTATTTTGTGTGCCATAGGTTGGACTTGATGGACTTGTGTCTTTTTTAAACCTCACCTACTATGTAACAAAAAAGGAGCGACAATTTTGAAAAAAATACTATATTTTTTGCCATAATAAATATCCCTAGAAAGTTTTTTTTTTTAAATTCTTCCTCAGTTTAGGCCAATATATTCTTCTACATATTTTTAGTAATAAAAATCGCAATAAGCATATATTAATTGCTTCGCGCAAAAGTTATAACGTCTACAAACTTTGGGAAAGATTTATGAAATTTTTATTATTATTTTACTAGTAATGGTGGTAATCTGTGATCTGCTATAAAAATGCACTGATTACTGTGTAAATGTCAATGGCAAGGAAGGGTTTAACACTAGGGGGCGATCAAGGGGTTAAATATGTGTTCCCTAGGTCTGTTCTAACTGTTAAGGGATAGGACTGACTGGGGGAGGAGACATATCGTTGTTCCTTCTTTGGAACAAACTTTGGAACAAACTATATGTCTCCTCTCCACTGACAGAACAGGGATTTGTGTGTTTAAACATACAAAAGCATGTTTCTGTTCTCGTGCACGGTGATCGTGCCTGCTGGCCACATGCATCAGAGTCCTCGCCTTGCAGCAAGTGTGTGCGAGCCTGTACAAACGTACATATACGGCGGTTCGCCGGAACAAACCAATTTAGCGCCGTATTTCAGTGTCAGCCAGTCGGCAAGTGGTTAAGTAAAACATTATTTTTTTATTAAAGTACATGTATTTTTGTTGGTTGGAGTTACCAGAAAAGTAAACTGCATGCCCAGAAGCGCCTGGCACAGCTCTGCACATGCTGAAGTTACACTTAAAAATGCACTGTTCTGACACAAATTCCATTTGAGAACAAACCTACAGTCCCTATTGTGTTCGTAACTCGTAACTAATATTTGAAGATTTGTGTGGAATACTAAAGTGTTCCACGGACATTACCTATTGATATTTACAGCTATTTTTTTTATTAAAGGAGAAGTCCAGCCTGAGCTTGTTTGGCTGGACTTCTCCTAAGGGGTTGTTCCAACTTAATACAATTTCTAACGCTCAACAAAAATGCTCCTATAGCGCTTGTATGGCATTAGTATGGGCTTCAGACAGGCATCAAGGAGCTTCAGTGTGGGCATTAGACAGCTGTTTTACAAGCATTAATGAGAACTTAAAAATGCTCCCCAAATGCCCTATGGGCAGTTTAGAAGCATTTGACGAGCGTTAAGCCGTGAGAAATCTGCTCCACAAATGCCTATTCCATTACAGTAAATTAATTCATCTTAACGCCCTGCAACCGCCTGCCAGAGCATTTGCAAGGCATTACCGTAGACTTGAATAGGAGGCATTGAAAGGCTTCAAACGCCTCCTGACTCGACATGAGGCTTTAATTTTGAAGCGACGGGACGCCAACGTCTAGTGCCAACAGCACTATGTGCTGTCTATTGTATCTCTCAAACGCCTGCTCTTAATGCCAGTGTGAACTCAGCCTTAGGGTCACAGGAGTGCAATTTGTTTGGCCCGTTTTCAGCAGAGAACGGTCTGAAGTTTGCTCTCTGATGACATCACACAGATCAGTCCAGGACCCGCTAGATGCCTGGACGGATGGTCATCACAGCCTCTCAACAAGCCATTGAGATGCTGAGATGGCCGCTCCCTGCCCCTCCACAGCTCAGTGCAGGAGAGCTGCTGATTGACATTGTATTATAGGTTTACTTGTCATTTAAACTAAAACTCAATAAGTACAAAAATGATAATTACTGGTGTTACTCCAAAGCAAGCCATCATATTTGAACCTACCTACACCTACCTAGAAAATTACGGTTACAAAGTAAAGTCTGAATGTGACTGATAGCTGCTGGGCATACAGACAGTTCCAAAAATGTTCTTCTATGGGGAGACAGGCTGCTTATACACTTCAAATTCTCAAGTTTTCTATTGTTTTTTTTTTTAAATCAAGAAAATGTTTTATTGAACAATAAAGGCACAGATATCAGAGTCTATAACAATTCCAAGACCATCATAAATCATAAAACTTCTCACATAATGCGATCACAGGTCAATTTGTTTTAGTATATATCACACAAATGGGAAACATAAGGGGAATACAAAGACACTGAATTTCAAAAGAGACCAATTCCTAAAACTACAATCCTTGCTAGAAGATAATTGGGATCAAATCTTAGGAACAAGGAACACAGAGGAACACAGAGGAAAAATGGGTATTCTTTAAGAGCATATTACATAAGGGCATTAGCCAGTGCATCCCATTGGGAAATAAAAGAGAAGGCCTTCAAAAATACAAGGCTGAGGATCATCATCAGCATTCCAACTTTACATAGCATGCAACAAGAAATTTAAGGGTGCAATCAGGGTGGCTAAGATAGAACACGAAAGGCACATAGTGGAGGGGAGTAAAAAAAAAAATCCCAAGAAATGTTTTAAGTATATAAATAGCCAAGAAAGAGAGGTCAGATCATATTGATCCCATAAAGAGTGATACCCCCTATCACCAATCTGGTTACTGAGGATGGAGAGATGGTGAAGGTATTGAAATTTATTCTTCTCAGTCTTCGCCAGGGAATCAGGGGGCTTCAGTAACCAAAACTGCAATGTTTATCTTCATGACACATCACAGGAAGCACCCTCATGGCTAACAGAGGACAGAATTAGAATTAGACTGCAATGGATATGCAGTAATGTTTGTCGGTCAGCTTACCTCCTCCATGTGTTCACCTTAGAGGCCAGCCACTCTCACCTGGCTGCTTAAGTAATCTCTCCTCTAGCATGGCTCCACCCCAGGCCCTATCAGGGAACTCTATATTAACCTGTGCACTGCAAGCCAGCCGTGCTGATCAACATTGTTTGTTAAGCTATTGTGTGTTTGGTTTCCTGCTTGTGATGTGCTCTACATCTGTCTCTGTTTTACCGATCTTGGCTTGTTCTCGACTATCCCTGCCTGCTTGTAACCCTGACCCTTTGCGTGTCGTTTGTTTATTCTTGTCTGCTAGTCGCCCCGACCTTTGACTTATCCCCTTACTACCTCTTGTTATCCTGGTCTGCTGGTTCCTTTCTGCCCTCCTGTAGCCTACTGTAAGCGTGAGCTGGGAGACTCAGGGGGCCGCGACCTGGAGCTAGCTGCAGCCCAGTCCATTCTCACCACTAGAGGCTCTGGTGAACACTTCTGGATCTTAGAATCCGTGCCCTGGGGAATCTTATGCTTTAGCTTCCTGTGGGATCCATGTTGGTGCTCCTGTGGACCTGCCTTCCTTAGCCACCCAGTGTTCCGTCCGCAGCAGTCAGCTGTAGGGTCCACTACCTTAGCGGTGCACCTGACCCCAAATTTGTACATCTGTCACCTGACCACAGGTGACCTGACAGACTTAAAAAACGTTACATTAATAAGTCACCGGGACTCAGTCAAGTAATTGCTAGACCATTGTTCCTAATTTTTACGAACAGTCTACTCACTGGAATGGTACCAGCTGATTGGAGAAAAGCCAATGTAGCACCAATATTTAAAAAAGGGCCAAGATACATCCTTGGGAATTGTAGGTAGTGAGCTGCCATCTAGATAAAGGAAGGCCCGTAGACATGGTGTATCTGGAGTTTGCAAAAACGATTGATAGAGTTCCCCATAAATGGTTACTGTACAAAGTAAGGTCCGTTGGCATGGACCATAGGGTGAGTACATGGATTGAAGACTGGCTACAAGGGAGAGTAGTGATAAATGGGGAGTACTCGGAATAGTCTGGGGTGGAAAGTGGGGTCCCCCCTGGGTTCTGTCCAAGGACCAATCCTATTTAATTTATTCATACCTGGAGGATGGGATAAACAGCTCAATCTCTGTATTTGCGGAGGATACTAATCTAAGCCAGGGAGCCTGACACCATGACCCTTATTTGAGGCACCTGTCCAAAAATTGTGCTGTTTTGGAATAACATACTACAATTATTTGATAAATTGGTGGGAGAGAAAATCCCAAATAAACCTCAGAGTACAGTGCTGTCCATGTTGCTAGGCTCTTACAGACCAATTAAAAGAAAATAGTTAGGCACTTGATCACAGTGGCTCGCTCTGTCATAGTCAGATGGTGGCGCCAGATCGAGGCTCTATCAATGGCTGAATGGGCTTGCGAGTTGGCAAAAGATTGAGCTTGTGGAGCGTATAATTGCTTGGGATGAGGACAAATCGGAATCACACAAACTTATGTGAACAGCCTGGTCTCATTTCAGATATTCTTCTTAAATGAGACCCCATGATACCCCCTCCCCCCTTTTCTTTTCCCCTCTTTTTTTTCCTCTCCTCCCTTCTTCATCTCTCCCCCCTCTGCTTCCCTTTCTTCTTCCTTTCTTATTACAATTGTTTCTACTTTTCCTATACATTGTATTAGAAAGCTAGCATCTTTTTGTTGCTCGTTGCTTCAGGTATTGTACTCCTTGTTATATTTCTAGCTGAAACAAATGTTTCTATCAGATACTCTTTAATGTACTCACCCTCAAATGTTTGTTTTATGGCGTTTGTTGCTCATTATATAGCGGTAGGTACAAATCTGGTAACATTTTCTACAAATACTCAATAAAAAGATTAAACATAAACAATAGGATCAAGCTCCCCTAATCACTACATCTTCTAACCAAACTCAACTTAGCACTCACAATAATAGTCGGGGCTTACAAATATTCACTGTATGTGCCAGTGCCAAACTCCTCAATCATGATAGAAAGAATAAAAGATGACCCACATCTGTACCCTTGAGGGTCCCTAAATGATAACACTGTCAAGATACCCTTGATGTCAAAAGTCACCAGCAGCTCCCCCAGTCTCTTTATAAGAACAGAAAGTATAAAAATTCTCTCTTCTACAGATAATCTGCATGCACTGTTAGTTTAACCACTTAAGGACTGGAAGGATTTACAACTCCTTAATGACCAGGCAATTGTTTTTGCGATACGGCACTGCGTTAGTTTAGCTTACAATTTGCATGGTCGTGCAATGCTGTACACCCAAATAGAGCTTTATTTTGGTGGTATTTGATCACCTCTGCATTTTTTTAAAAAGCGTACATTTTGAAAAAACAAACAAACATATTCAACAAAATTAAAAAATAAATAAATACATTTCTTCATGAATGTATTTTTGGTTAAATAAATAAATAATAAAAAAAAAACACAATAAGCATATATTGATTGGTTTGTGCAAAAGTTATAGAGTCTACAAAATAGAGGATAGAAATATGGCATTTGTATTTTTTTTTTACTGGTAATGGCTGTGACCAGCGATTTTTAGTGGGGCTGCGACGTTGCGGCGGACAGATCGGACACCTAACCTTTTTTGGGAACCAGTGATCAATTTATTACAGTGATCAGTGCTGAAAATATACACCGACATTGTTGTAATGACACTAGCAGGGAAGGAGTTAACATCATGGGCGATACATTAACTGTGTTCCCTGGGTGTAACTAACTGTATGGGGGATGAGCTGCTTGGGATAACACACAGATCAGTTTTCCTTCATTGCAGAAAGACAAGATCTCTGTGTAATCCCCTGTCAGAATGGAGATCTTCCTTTATTTCGGTGGATCCCCGTTCGGGATTGGCTCCCCCGCTGGCCCACACAGGGCCATGAACGAGCCCGACATACAGCTACGGCGATTTTCCCACAGCCGAGCCAGCTTTCCGCAGTATAATTGCGGCTGCAGGTCGGCAAGCAGTTTAAACAGTTTCATACCCCCCCCCTTCAGCTAAAACTACGCTAATACCCTGTTTTACTTACTTAAATCCATCACATCCTCACATTATATATTGGGTCCTGAATCTTCTTTACTGCAAAGGAAGAGGGTCCTTCTTTGGGCGTCCACATCGCTACCTGTGGACACGTCATATGGAATGTCTAGCAGGAAAATTCACTCAGGCTCAAAAAAACAATGCAGTGTGATGACACCACAAAAACAGCCAGTCAGGGAGGGCACAGACTGCAGCAATTGATCACCAACAGTCACTTCTGGAAGCGGTGTCAATAGAGTTGACTAAAAGGACTTCAGAGCTTTACCCAGAGATGTGCTCAAAACACATGTATTTATTCGTATAGGCATATAACAACACTTGTTCCTCCAAAACGTAAGAAGTGCTCAGGCATTAGGATACTAACCAACTGACCATCAAAGGTTGATTATTGCAAACTATATTTGAAACAAAAAAAAGGGATTTTTTAAATACAGCTTACCTGTAAAATCCTTTTCTTGGAGTACATCACGGGACACAGAGCGGCATATTCATTACTATATGGGTTATATGGAGTACCTTCAGGTGTGGACACTGGCAATCTCAAACAGGAAGTCCCCTCCCTATATAACCCCCTCCCCTAGAGGGAGTCCTCAGTTTTGTAGCAAGCAGTATGCCTCCCAAAATGTTTCCCCAAAAGAGGGGTGGGAGCTCTGTGTCCCGTGATGTACTCCAAGAAAAGGATTTTACAGGTAAGCTGTATTTAAAAATCCCTTTTTCTTTCTCGTACATCACGGGACACAGAGCGGCATATTCATTACTATATGGGATGTCCGAAAGCAATGCTTTAATGAGGGGAGGGAGACATCTTCCAAAGAAGGATTCAATTTAGAGGTATACTCAAATAATAATAATTCCAACTTAGTCAAGAAAAAAAACTCTTTTTTTTTTTTTTTTACAACCAAGGGTGCCTCTGATCCCGAGGATCTTAAACTGCAGCCTGTAGTACTGCCTGTCCAAAGGCAGAATCCGCATTCCTTCTCACGTCTAGTTGATAAAACTTTGTAAACGTGTGGACTGATGACCACGTCGCCGCCTTGCATATCTGAGCCATAGAGATCTGATGGTGTGCTGCCCAGGAGGCGCCCATGGCCCTGGTAGAATGGGCCTTTACCGACAAAGGAGGAGGCAACCTCTTCAAACCATAGGCTTGAATGATTAATTGTCTAATCCATCTCGAGATGGTGGATTTTGCAGCTGCCTGCCCCTTCTTGGGGCCATCTGGTAGAACGAACAACACATCTGTTTTCCGGATCTTTTCTGTAGCTTTAAGATAGGCCTTCATGGCCCGGACAATATCCAAGGTATGCAGCAACCCCTCCTTTCTAGATGTGGGTTTTGGAAAGAAGGATGGAAGTACCAAATCCTGGTTCAAGTGAAAATTGGATATAACCTTTGGTAGAAAGGAAGGATGGGGCCGGAGAACTGCCCTGTCCTTATGTAGAACGAGATATGGTTCCTTACACGATAAGGCTGCTAATTCTGACACTCTCCTGGCCGAAACTATGGCGACCAAGAAAACCAACTTTCTTGTCAGTAAAACTAAAGGAATCTCAGCCAACGGCTCAAAGGGTTGTTTCTGTAGAGTGGACAGGACAAGATTTAAGTCCCATGGACAAATTGGTGACTTGACAGGAGGATTAATACGCAAGACCCCCTGTATGAAGGTCTTTACCAGCGAGTGGGTGGCCAGCGGCCTCTGAAACCACACTGACAGAGCTGAAATCTGTCCCTTGATTGTGCTTAATGCCAGGCCTTTATCCACTCCTAGCTGGAGAAAACTTAACACCCTATCAATGGTATATTTGCGGGAATTCCATCTTTTGGATTCACACCAGCCTACGTAGTTCCTCCACACCCTGTAATAAATCACCCTG
Organism: Rana kukunoris; assembly: GCA_029574335.1. Lineage (NCBI taxonomy): Eukaryota > Metazoa > Chordata > Amphibia > Anura > Ranidae > Rana > Rana kukunoris. The sequence continues at coordinate 49,097,306 of CM056060.1, forward strand.
GAGGCCGGCTTTCTAGCCCTAATCAGGGTAGGAATTACCTGCCTAGACAGACCTCTACCCCTGAGAATCAGGGATTCAGCCTCCAGGCCGTCAAATTTAGACGTTGTAATGTAGGGTGGAGGATCGGGCCTTGTGAGAGTAGGTCTGGTCGTAGAGGAAGAGTCTAAGGGTCTCCCACTGCCATCTTCAGGACTAGTGAGTACCATGTCCTCCGGGGCCAAGCTGGAGCTACTAGAATGACTGGCTTGTGCTCCACTCTGATCCTGTGCAACAGGCGAGGAAGTAACTGTAGCGGAGGGAATGCATATAGAAGTTTGAATTGATGCCAAGGGCAAACCAACGCATCGGTTCCGCAGGCCATAGGGTCCCTCGCTCGAGACACGAACCTGTCTAGTTTCTTGTTGAACCTGGATGCCATTATATCTACGTCTGGCATTCCCCACCTCTGGCAGATTGTCTGAAAGACCTGGGGATGCAGAGACCACTCCCCTGGCAACAGACTCTGGCGACTTAAGAAGTCTGCCTGCAGGTTGTCCACTCCGGGAATGAATATCGCCGAAATGCAGGGTACATGAACCTCTGCCCACTGAAAAATCAAGCTCACCTCCCTCTGAGCGGCCTGACTCCTGGTTCCCCCTTGGTGGTTTATGTATGCCACCGCTGTGGCATTGTCTGACTGGATTCTCACCGGGAACCCCTGTAATCTGGAGGTCCATGCCAGAAGGGCTAGGCGAGCAGCTCTGATCTCCAAGATATTGATGGGGAGCTGCCTCTCTGTTTTCACCCAAGTTCCCTGGCGAGAGAACCCCTCGAAGACCGCCCCCCAGCCTGCCAGGCTGGCGTCTGTGGTAACTACCTTCCAGACAACGGGGCTGAAGGACCTTCCCTTTAGAAGATTCTGAGGGTTCAACCACCAGGCCAGGCTTTGTCGGACCCTTGATGATAGCGTCAAAGGGGACTCTAAGGCATGTGCTCTCTTGCCCCAGGCTGCTAGAATGGCTGCCTGTAGGACGCGAGTGTGGATCTGAGCGTATGGTACTGCCTCGAACGTGGCGACTAGCTTGCCTAGTAATCGCATACACAGGCGAATAGTTGGTTTTTTCTTGCTTAGAACCAACTGAACCAACCCCTTGATAGCCTCGATCTTTACAAGGGGCAGGAACACCCTTTGCTGTTCTGTGTCTAACCTCATGCCGAGGTATTCCAACTGCTTTGTAGGCTGGAACGCTGACTTTCCCCGGTTAAGGACCCAGCCGAATCCTTCGAGGTACCGAACCGTGAGGTTTACTGCCTGTTGCAGACACGGCCGTGAGTGATCTATGATTAAAAGGTCGTCCAAGTATGCTAGGACTGTGACCCCTTGGATCCTTAAATTGGCCAGAACTGGGGCTAGGATCTTCGTGAATACCCGGGGGGCCGTGGCCAGCCCGAAGGGGAGCGCCCTGAATTGGAAGTGTCGCTGCCCCACCGCGAAGCGTAAAAATCTTTGATGCGACTGAAAGATTGGTACATGAAGGTAAGCATCCTTTATGTCTATGGAGGCCAGAAAATCGTCCCTCTGAAGCGCGGCGGCTGCTGACCGGATGGATTCCATCCGGAAGGAACGAACCCTTAGGTAACCGTTTAACCTCTTTAGGTCCAAGATTGGCCTGACATCGCCGTTGGGCTTTGGTATGACAAAGAGATTGGAATAGAAACCTAGCCCTTGCTCTTGGGCTGGCACCTCTATTATTACGTCCTGGCAAAGCAGGTGATCCAAAGCTGCCAGCATTGAGGCCTTCCTTGCTGGATCCTTTGGTAGCCTTGACTCTTGAAAATGAGGCGGAGGACACTTTAGAAACTCCAGTCTGTAGCCTGTGGTTACAGACGCCCGGACCCATTTGTCGGGGATCTTGGCTTCCCAAACTTCTGAGAAGAAACGAAGCCTTCCCCCCACCCGCGAGAGTGGGGGCGCCCCTTCATAAGGCAGACTTAGGGGCTGTCTTTGTCGGCTTGCGATACCATGGCCTCTTACCCCCAGGGGCCTGTCCCTGCGATCTACTGTTAATGTTGGATCGTGCAGGCGGCCGTCGATACTGCCTGGAATTTGAGGGCCCTGAGACAGGAAAGAGCTGCCTTTTAAATGTAGGACCCCGGAATGTCTTTTTGACCGGTAAAAGGGTACTTTTGCCACTTGAAATAGTCTGAATGTATTTATCCAGATCCTCCCCGAAGAGTCGTCCTCCATGGAAGGGAAACCCTGCCAGAAGCTTTTTGCATGGGGGCTCCGCCGCCCAGTTCTTCAACCATAAGAGCCTTCTCATGTGCACCAAAAATAGTGATAAACGAGAGGCCTGCTGGATGGAATCTTTTATAGCATCTACAGCAAAGCACAGAGCTCTGGGAATGTCAGAAAACTCTTCTGCTTGTTGGGTAGGCATGTCCTTTAACATTTCTTTTGTCTGGTCCTTTAACGCCTGACAAACTCCAATTGCAGCCACAGCTGGCTGTACCACTGCTCCTGCCGTAGCAAAGGATGCTTTTAAAAGTGTCTCTAACCGTTTATCAACCGGATCTTTAAACATATGTATGTTTTCCACCGGGCAAGTTAGTGATTTATTCACACATGAGATGGCTGCATCCACTACTGGGAGCCTCCACCTCTTGGAGAATTTTTCCTCCATGGGGTAAATGACCGCAAATCTCTTCGGTGGCAGAAAAATCCTGTCCGGCCGTACCCAATCCCGAAAGATCAATTCCTCCAAGAGAGGATGGACCGGAAAAACTGCGTTGCTTAACGGAGCTTTCAAAGAGCCCAGAGAGGATACCGGAGGAACCTGAGGCTCTGGCAATGGTAAACTAAATGCCGAGCGGACCATGTCCGTCAAAGACTGTACCCACAGTCTCTCTGTCTGGGAGTCTGAAAATGGTTCCTCAGAGGTAGATCCCTCAATCCCTGAACCCTCTTGGTTCAGGTCTAGTTGATCCTCCTGCGATTCCAATTCCTCCGGAGAGAGAATCTCAGCATCTGAGGATACACCTCTTGGTGATGGGGATCTAACCCGTTTCTTACCAGGAATAGCTCTAGCGATCAATGCTGCTATTCTCTCTTCTAGCCCCCCTAGGGATACGGCTAGCATCTCCTCTGTGATAAACACAGGGCTGGGCTGATCTGGGCCAGCCTCCGCACCAAATCCCCCTAATGGCTCATCCAAGGCGCCCTTTATGGGAATAAGTTGCGGGGAAAGTATCGGCATATCATCAGAATCAGAGGGGGAACCCCTTTGTTTTTTGGTCTTTTTTGTACCCTTTGACCCCGAACCTTTGGAAGCCAAAATACAAAATCGAGGGACTCCGCCAACAACAACAGACTGTAGTGGCCAGGAGTACAAAACTAGAGCTTAGGGGACAATAGATCACTAATGCCCAAAAACTGATGGGGCCCCGTATGTTTTTTTTTTTTTAATATATATAAGTCTTTCTTTTTTTTTTTTTTTTTTTTTCAAACATACAGTGACCCCAAACTTAGTTTGCCAGCCTCCAACCTGCTGCAAAAAAGGGGAATTTCTTGGCTTAACAAAAAAGGCATTGGAACAAAGTCCAGCATGTACTACCCCTCTTCCGCCACCGGGAGTCACTGTTCTGCCGCTCTGCGTCCTCTCCCTCTGAGATCAGCCTCAGACTGAGCACTGACAATGCCTGCTGATCTATAACAGCACAAGGCGCGCCCCTGTATGACGCTGCAGGCACGCCCCCCCCCCGCCCTCCTCTCTGAACGGCGCGAAAAACGTCTATAAGACGTGCGCGCGCGCGCGTATGCCGGAACAGGAGGACCATGGAGGAGCCGCGCTGCTGGAGACCCAGGACTGCAGTATCAGGCGGCAGATTCAAACCCCCGGCCAGGTAGGACTCTCCAAAAGGCCCCATAGGGATCCTTACCAGTCCTAGGAAGAAAGCAGCAGGTTAGCTAGCAACACCATTCTTAGACAGGGGAACCTAGTGATGGGGGAAAAGGGATCATCCTGTCTTTCTCAGACATAGTGAGCAAGGTTGCCAATGCAGAGCATACTTAGGCTACCCCCCTTTTAGGTTACCCCGGAGAGCCTGCTGTCGAACCAAGTCCCGCAGGCTCCCCCTTACCTGCTCCATGCTGCAGGATGTTTGTCCAGCAAAACGATCCAATCTTCTCCCATCTCCGTGGGTAGCGTAGTAGACCTTCAGGCCCTGGGGTCCTATGAAGGTACCCACTGTCCTGGACCTATATAGCACCCTGGCAAACAGGAACTTATGGTTTTTACAAACTCCAAGTCCTGGGCCCAGGGTCCAGCCCTCCAAAGAGGAGCATTATAGGCAAAACCCCACGGTTTGGGGCCCGGGTACTGTCCACTTTGGCACTGAGGCTCCTTGGACAGATCCGGTTAGCCCGCCCTTAATCCCAAGGATGTGGAGCAAAGCTATTCCGTGACCAACACCTAAGACACTGGCGAAAAAACTGAGGACTCCCTCTAGGGGAGGGGGTTATATAGGGAGGGGACTTCCTGTTTGAGATTGCCAGTGTCCACACCTGAAGGTACTCCATATAACCCATATAGTAATGAATATGCCGCTCTGTGTCCCGTGATGTACGAGAAAGAAAAGGAAGAATATTATAGAAAAGTGGACTTGACAAGTATTCTTTAGTGTATTTTGGATACTAGTATACCTACTGTACAGTTGTTTGCAAAAGTATTCACCCCTTGGCTTTTTACCTGTTTTGTTACATTACATCCTTTAGTTCAATGTTTTTTTCTTATCTGAATTATATGTGATGGATCAGAACACAATAGTCTAAGTTGGGGGAAGTAAAATTCGAAAAATATATACATAAAACCATTTTAAAGAAAAAAAAACAACTGATAATTGCCATGTGCGTAGTCACCCCCTTTGCTATGAAGCCCAAAAAAGCTCTGGTGCAACCAATTACCTTCAGGAGTCACATAATTAGTGAAATGATGTTCACCTGTGTGCAATCTAAGTGTCACATGATCTGTCATTACATATACACATCTTTTTGAAAGGCCCCAGAGGCTGCAACACTCAAGCAAGAGGCACCACTAACCAAACACTGCCATGAAGACCAAGAAACTCTCCAAACAAGGGACAATGTTGTTGAGAATTACAAGTCAGGGTTAGGTTATAAAAAAAATATCCAAATCTTTGATGATCCCTAGGAGCACCATGAAATCTATCAGAACCAAATGACACAACTGCAAACCTGCCAAGAGACGGCTGCACACCAAAACTTACAGACCGGGCAAGGAGGGCATTAATCAGAGAGGCAACACAGAGACCTAAGATAACCCTGGAGGAGATGCAGAGTTCCACAGCAGAGACTGGAGTATCTGTACATAGGACGACAATAAGCTGTACGGTCTATAGAGTTGGGCTTTATGCAGGGGTGTATTTAGGTTTTGTGCTGCCCTAGGCCTGACTAAACTTGTGCACCCCCTAATTTAAATATGACACACCTCTTCCTGTCAAGGCCACACCCCTTGCGGTTAAGACCCACCCTGAAATGTTCAAGTGGGGAAACTACAAACAGAAAGTGAGAGGAAATCTCATTTTTTACCATCCCTGTCCTACTGCAGAGATTTTCCTTCACTTCCTGTCCCATAGCCAAACAGAAAGTGAGAGGAAATCTATGCAAATTAAGGTAATCCATTGCCCCCCCACAGGCCATGGCCTGTGGGGGGGCAATGGATTACCTTAATTTGCATAGATTTCCTCTCACTTTCTGTTTGGCTATGGGACAGGAAGTGAAGGGAAATCTCTGCAGTAGGACAGGGATGGTAAAAAATTAGAAGCGACCCCCCCCCCCCCACAGTTGCAGAATGCCAACTGCCCACATACTGGAAGCAGTGCGGCTGATTTATGGTGGTGCTAAACTAATTTGCCTAACAGTGTAGCGCAAGCCGGCGTGGACACTATCCGTGCTGCCCCCCTGCAAATCGCCGCCCTAGGCCTGGGCCTTGTTGGCCTAGGCCAGGATACAGCCTTGGCTTTATGGCAGAGTAGTCAGAAGGAAGCCATTACTTTCAGCAAAAAACAAAATGGCACGTTTTGTTTGCAAAAACGCATGTGGGAGACTCCTAAAATGTATGGAGGGGAGTGCTCTGGTCTGACGAGAATAAAATGTAACTTTTTGGCCATCAAAGAAAACGCTATGTCTGGCGCAAATCCAACATATTATAACACCCAAAGAACACCATCCCCACAGTGAAACATGGTGGTGGCAGCATCATGCTGTGGAGATGTTTTTTAGCAGTCGGGACTGGGAAACTGATCAGAGTTGAGGGAAATAAGGATGGTGCTAAATACAGAGATATTCTTGAGCAAAACCTGTACCACTCTTTGTGTGATTTGAGGCTAGGACGGAGGTTCACCTTCCAGCAGAACAATGACCCCAAACACACTGCTAAAGCAACACTTGAGTGGTTCAACCACTAGGGGTCCGAATGATGGCTACAGCATGGACCTGAAATGCCAGGAGGCTGTCAATAGACGTCATCCCCTTTCCTCGTTCCCCACGCGTGCCTCTGGGAAATTCTGTGCTGGCCGTGTACCTTGGACACAGCCAATCACAGATTGCTGTAAATGGCCAATCACAGCGGCCATTTACTATGCGATCGGCGTGGCAAATGAGAGATTATCTCAAATGTAAATATACAAGATCATCTCTCATTTTCGGTTCTCCTGCCTCACACAGAGACCACGTGTGAGGAGGGAGAGCGACCCGTGTTATCAGTCAGTGAGTGATTACAGTGAAGTAACAGCCATACAGTACTCATACAGAGCCCAATCGGTACCACCTGTGCCAATCTGTGACCACCTGTGCCATCAGTGATCAGTGTCTATTTGTGCACATATTAGCAATCAGTGCCCACCTGTGCCACCTCATCAGTGCCCACCTGTGCCACCTCATCAGTGCCCACCTGCGCTAATCAGTGCCCACCTGTGCCGCCTCATCAGTGTCCCATCAGTGCAGGCTTAGCACACACCAGATCACCACCAGCAACCATGAGAAGATGCTTTTCCACCGAGGAGGCGTACCAGATACTTTTCACAGCCGACGAGAGCAAAGGGGAAATCTCTATTTCAGATTCTGAGTCGGACGTAAATTATGATCCAGTCAAGGCGTTTTGGTGAAGAGGCAGTGTCATCCACTAGCACCACAGTGCCATCCACCAGCACCGCAGTACCTCAGCAAGAAAGGCCAAGGACCCATGCCAGTCTTCCCTATGCCATTCAGAACCCATATGCCATTCAGAATCTTACAGAGGACTATCAACAATTGTGGCCCAGTGCAACCTGTATGCACAGAAATTTAGAATAATTCAACATCCTATTATGCCCATCCCTTCGAGTGGAGAGACCTAACGGTGGAGGAGTTAAAGTTTTTTTTTGGGCCTCACATTTTGTATGGGACTCACCAAAAAAAAACACTTTGCGTTCTTATTGGTCAACCCACCCCATCCAGCACATGCCAATCTTCTCCAAGGTAATGCCCAGAACCAAATACCTCATGATAATGAGGTTCCTACATTTTAATGATAGGAAAATTCGAGGAATCCCCCGAAGTGGGGCTTTGAAGGCAACAGAGATTTAGAATGTAGTATACAAAAATATATGATTTTATTTGTAAATAACAAAACAACAAAACAAAAAGGTTTAAAAAACAATGAGTATGCAAATTGGAAATGATCCACATAGTAGGTACCAGGCCCTACGCGTTTCGGGTATTCCCTTCTTCAGGGGCCGAAGTCTGTGTGGGATCTAATGGATTTTTACAGAAAAAATAAACATATTATGAGAAACTTATAATGCATAGACAGGAAGCAATATACATATAAAAGTGCGATTTAACAAACTCATACCAGTCAAGATGCTTTCACAATTGCAGATCATTATAAGGTGTCTCAACCATGGCACGGGGATTTCCAAGATGGAAAGGAAAGGACTGGGGTGCTGTGTTTCACAGGGCCAACCCTGGACCAAAACTGTCACAAAACAAATACTGTCCTAGAAATAAAGGGCAGTATGTGTAAAAAATTGTATAAAGAACATTCTATGTATAAATATTATTGTTGTCATACCCTATCTAAAGTAGCAAAAAACATATCAGAAAGCACATACCTATAAATAGGGAGGGCAGATAGTGAATAAGCCTGTGGAGTTAAGAGCGAGCGTAGGCACTGGAGATCTGTGTATAATAGCACAAGGAGTAATCAGAAGAAATAGCCATGGTTGAGGCAAAGAAAACAAACTAATTTGACCTAAGTCAGCTTACTTACACAGAAGTGTGTACATAAGCAGCATCGCAGCCCTCTGCCATGTCAAGAGAGGCGAGACGCTTAAATATGATAGGGAGGTGGGCGGGTGTAAGGAGCGGGCGACGTTTGGTCGTCGTTTGGTGACGTGCCGTCACACAATAGGTTCGCATCCAGAGAGAAGTCTATATTATAGTGACGCTGATCGCGTAATATGAGGGCACAGGTTCAGGGCGGAAGCAAGGTGTATAATCACCGCCGCCCAGCGAGATTGATGGAAAGACAGCGTCATGACGTGAGCCCTGATAGCGCGCTAAGCAGATCATCTGCATAGTGGGCGGGGCTGGCATGACGTAGGTCACGGCGTATTGTAAGGATGCATTCCTAGACAGAGAAGCTGGGATAGCGTCATGACATGACTCACGCCATGACGTTACAGATTGTCAGTGGGAGAGAAATAATTATTTATTTCTCTCCCACTGACAATCTGTAACATCTGTAGATCCCACACAGACTTCGGCCCCTGAAGAAGGGAATACCCGAAACGCGTAGGGCCTGGTACCTACTATGTGGATCATTTCCAATTTGCATACTCATTGTTTCTTTTAAACCTTTTTGTTTTGTTGTTTTGTTATTTACAAATAAAATCATATATTTTTGTATACTACATTCTAAATCTCTGTTGCCTTCAAAGCCCCACTTCGGGGGATTCCTCGAATTTTCTTTTCCTTGTTCACCAGGGGTGGTGGCAACAAACCTAAGATCATACACCAAAGATGTTCCATTTATATACATTTTAATGATAATACCCAGTGCCCTCCCCTAACTTACTCCAAATTATGACAGGCTTTTCCAAATTCAGCAACAAACTAAATTATTTTTCTGAATTATTCCCCCAGCTGTTTACCCTGGACCAACACATATGTGTGGATGAGTCGCGTGTTAAATTTAGCGGCAGGCTTAAAATCAAACACTTTATTCCCAGCAAAAGGGCCCGCTATGGGGTGAAGGTATATAAATTATGTGACCGAGTACAGGGTACACATATGCCTTCATAGTGTACGAAGGGAAGGACACCCAGATGCATCCCCCTAATTGCCCAGAGTACTTGGGATCAAGCGGGAAAATAGTTTGGGACCTCATATACCCCCTACTGGAGAAAGGCTACCATTTGTATGTAGACAACTTCTACACATCTCTGCCCCTGTTCCACAACCTTTACCGGAAGAAGACTACAGCATGTGACAGCATAAAAAAAAAACGGAAGGGCTTTCCTCAAAGTCTTGTCAATAAGAAGTGGAGAAAAGGAGAATTGACAAGTCAACAAAACAAGGAGATTTTGGCAGTGAAGTGGAGAGAGAGAAGGGATGTCTACATGTTGTCTTTGATTCACAATAATAATATCTTTGTGGAAATCCCCAGAAGCAATGGCCCCATCCAAAAGCCAAAATGCATCTATGAATATAATTTGTTCATGGGGGAAGTCAAATTCAATGACCAAATGCTTGATCCCTACCTTGCCACAAGACAAATATACCATTGGTATAAAAAAAAGTCGCAATTTTTTTTTTCCAATTGGCCATATACAACTCCTATATAATTTACTGCAACTCCACCCAAAACCCCAAACGCTTCCTTTGCTACCAGGACGTTTTCACTGCCCTTATATTCCCAAAAGTCCCACCTGAAAACATACGATCAGATGTTCTTAGTCCACTCTCTGAATGCCACTTTTCTGATAAAATCCCTCCGAAACCAACGACTTAAAAAAAAAATGTAAGCTGTGTACCAGTGTCAGAAGAGACACGTCTTATTATTGTGCCCAATGTCCTTCCCAACTAGGCCTCTGCATAGGTGACTTTTTTTGCCGTTACCATAGTCCAGTAAACTATTAGTGCAGTATGGTAATCCTCAGTTTCTGCCTTCACACACCTTCACACCCTTTATGCCACTGCCTGCTCTGTAACTGTCCCTGGCTTGTTATTCGACCACGCTTCTGTCTAATGATTCTGTACATATGTCTGCCTGATCTTAAACTGACCCTGAACTGTTTGACCATGTTTTGTTTTTTGCCTGCTTCATGGACTGATCTTGTACCTACTACTGGACTAGTGGGATTCAACACAGGGGTCTCACATATGTGAGGGGCTCCAGAATTAATGAAGAAAACAATTTGTTTTGTTTTCTCATTTCTAGATTAGGGTTTGGAGACTCGCATGCTTCAAAGAGATTTGGGTGGGAGAAGCCTCTACCCCTTTCTGCCTACTAAAATGCTGACAATATCTCTGCCTGCATTGACCCTGGACTGTATATGGACAGTATCCCTGCCTGCTGTCTGGACCAGTGCTATCCTTCTGTGTACAACTGCACTACTAAACCTACAGGTAATCTTTAGTTTACGCTTTGCTCAGCGTAATGTATTTTGGGGTTTAATTCCTGGTATGTGCATGCTATACGTCCCTGGAACACCTGAAGGTGTTCATTGCATGTTAGATCTCTGTATGTGGCCAGGCTGTGTAGAAGTCTCACACATGGATTATCGCCATACTCAGAAGAAGTGGCAGAATATATTTTGGGGTGTAATTTTTGCTATGTAAATGCTATGGCCCGGATTCACAAAGCACTTACGCCGACGTATCTTCAGATATGCCGCGTAAGTACAAATATGAGCCGTCGTATGTGTGCGCTGAACCCACAAACCAAGATAAGCCTAAAAACTGACTTAATCCCACCAACGTAACTTGCCTACGCCGATGTAGCGTGGGCGCATATTTACGCTAGACGCATTTGGTTTTCCCATTGATTTTCTATTCATATATGCAAATGAGGGAGATACGCCGATTCACTATAGTACTTGCGCCCGGCGCATGATTTAAGCGGTTTTCTTAAGTTTTACGTTTGGCGTAAAGTTATTCCCCATAGATGAGGTGCAACCCATGCAAAGGTATGGACCAGGGAACACAAGCCTAGGTATTTTACGTTGGACGTCTGAATATGGGCCGTCGTGGGTCTGGCTGGGCGTAGGTTACGTTCACGGCGTACACAGTGATCTGGCGTATCTTAGGCAGTTTTTCCGACGTGGTTGTACGCATGCGCACGGGATACGTCCATGTCCCGACGCATGCGCAGTTCATTTTAAGTACTTGTCTGGCGCCCGGCACATCATTGGCCTGGGGTCACGCTTCATTAGCATGGATCACGCCCACTTCCAGCCCACTTCCAGCTACTTCCACTTACGCTGGCTTACGCCTACGAATATACGCTACGCCGGCACAGTCTTGGGAGCATTTGCTTTGTGAATTCCATGCTTGCCTCTCCGCGCTGTGTGTAGCGGCGTAGCATAAAAGAGATGCGCTACAGCGGCATAAAGAATCGCCGATGTATGTGAATCCGGGCCTATGTGTTGGAGATATCTTATAAACGGACAACTTGTGTTTCATTATTTTTTTTCCACATTTTCCAAAACCTTCTGGGAAAAAAATTACCTGTTTAAAAGACTCATTATGCCTCATAGATTATATGTTGGGGTGTTAGCTTTCCAAAATGGGGTCATTTTGTGGGGGTTTCCATTGTCCTGGTGCTCCAGGGCCTTCAAAAATGTAATAGGTGGTTGAGAAATGAGATGTGTAATTTATGCTCCTAGAACGCCTGAAGGTGCTACTTCAATGTTGGGCCTCTGTATGTGGCCAGACAGTGAAAAATCCCACACATGTGGTATCGTAATACTCAGGAGGAGTAACAGAATGTATTTTGGGGTGTCATTTGTGGTATGCACATGCCATGTGAGAGAAATTAGCTATTACAATGACAATTTTAAGAAAAAATAAAAATCTTAATTTTGCAAAGAATGGTGGGGAAAAAAAATTCAAACTACTCACCATGTCTCTTACTAAATACCTTGGAATGTCTACTTTCCAAAAAGCGGTTATTTGGGGGGCATTTGTACTTTCCTGGCTTGTTAGGGTCTCAAAAAATGAGATAGGCCGCCAGTACATCAGATGTGATACATTTTTTATGATTTGCACCATGAGTTGTAGACTCCAAAACCTTCACACAGACTAAATTTCCACAAATTTTGGGTTATTTTTACAAAAGATATGTAGCAGTATAAATTGTGGCCAAAATGTATGAAGAAAAATTACTAATTTGCAAAATGTTATCACAGAATGCTAATGTTATCACAACATTTTTGGTCTTTTTTCATTTATAAAAATAAAAAACCCAGAGGTGATCAAATACCACAAAAAGAAAGCTCTATTTGTTTGAAAAAAAAAAAAAAAGGACAAAAAAATTATTTCAGTACAGTGTTGCATGACTGAGTATTTGTCATTCAAAGTGTGAGAGCACTGAAAGCTGAAAATTGGTCTGGGCAGGAGGGGGGCTTAAGTGCCCAGTAAGCAAGTGGTTAAGGGGAAACATGTAAATGTGTTGGCATGGCCTAGTCAAAGCCTAGACCTCAATCCAATAGAAAATCTGTGGTCAGACTTAAAAGTTTACTGTTCACAAGCACAAACCATCCAACTTGAAGGAGCTGGAGCAGTTTTGCAAGGAGGAATGGTCCAAAATCCCAGTGAAAAGATGTGGCAAGCTCATCCAGACTTATCCAAAGCGACTTGGAGCTAAGATAGCTGCAAAAGGTGGCTCTACAAAGTATTGATTATAGGGGGGTGAATAGTTATGCACAATGGACTTTTTCTGTTATTTTGTCCCGATTGTGGTTTGCATCACAATAATAATAATAATAAAAAAAAAAAAAAACATCAAAAGTTGTGGGCATGTTCTGTAAATTAAATGATGCAAATCCTCAAACAATCCATGTTAATTCCAGGTTGTGAGGCAACAAAACACGAGTGGTTTTTACTCTGATTATGCCAACAGTTTACAGAAACAAAAATTAAAAACGCAGTATCTCTACACAAGGAGTAACTTGGAAGCGCACTACATAAATCTCACTTAATGGGTTGATTACATGTCTCCAAAAGGAGTGTGTGGGAGTATAGGTCAGTGTGTGTCAGTATTTAGCAGTGTGTATGTGTTGAGACAGTAGATCGGGGGGCCGTGGAAGCGTCCATGGCCCGTTTATTGTCAGTCTCACAATCTCTGGGAACCAAGGTCTTCTGGGCCAGGCGGTGCCACCAGAATGACTGGAACGCCCTCTTTCCGAATCCTGCGCAATAAATGTGGAAGGAGATGGAACAGAGGGAAAGCATAGACCAGGGTGTATTGGCTCCATGGAATTATCAGCGCATCTGCTCAGATTGCCAGAGGATCCTTTGTTCGGGACAAAAACTGCTGTAGTTTGTGGTTGAACTTGAATACCAGAAGGTTGACCTCAGGCCATCCCCAACGTTGGAAAATTTCCTGGAACACCCCTAGGTGTAGGGACCATTCCCCCGGGGCAGATCTGCTGGCGGCTGAGGTAATCTGCCTTCCAGTTCTCTATTACTGGGATATGGACTGCCAATATAATAATTGGCACATGTCCCTCTGCCAGGCTAGTATGTAGTTCACCTCCTTCAGAGCTGAACGATTCCAGTTAACGCCTTGATGGTTTACAAAAGCCACTGCAGTGGCATTGTAGGACTGAACCCCGATAGGGTAGTCCTGAAGCTCCATCGTCAAGGACCGTAGGGGCTGGACTGGAACTAGGCATAGGACACCGCCTCGAATGAGGATACCATCCTCCCTAGAAGACTCATACAGAGTCGGATGGAGGGTTGTCTGGTGTCTCTTATCCGACGTACCCAAGTCTTCAGGGCGCAGATCCTTGCGGGTGGCAAGAATAGTCTTGCCTGGACTGTATCTAGGATCAGACCTAGATACTCTAGACTTTGAGCTGGTGTCAAGTTTGACTTTTCGGTATTTATGATCCAGCCTAAGCTTTCCAAATATTGCACTGTACATGTTATGCTCTGTTCTAGAGCTTGTAGTGAGTGATCTGAGCAGGAGGTCGTCCAGATACCCAAGCACCAGAATCCCTTGGGCTCTTAAAAGACCCAGTACTGGTGCCAGGACCTTTGTGAACACCTGGGGGGCTGTAGCAAGCCCAAAGGGTAGAGCCATGAACTGAAAGCAATGTTCCTCTACTGCAAACTGCAGGAACCTCTGATGAGGTTGAAAGAATGGTATGTGTAGATACATGTCCTTTATATCGATGGAGGCTAGAAAGTCTCCCATCTAAAGTGAAGCTACTACTGAGCGGACAGACCTCATCTGAAAGGACTTGATTAGTAGATATTGGTTCAGGGATCTTAGGTCCAAGATGGGCCTGGTGTCCCAGTTTGGTTTTTAGAACCGTAAAAAGGTTAGATTAAAACGCTGTGTATAAATTATATAATGCTTGAAATAATGAGTCTCTTTTTGGAGGATCTGAAGGAATATTGGATCTTAAAAACCACTGAGGAGGAACCCCCCGGAACTCCAGCCTATAACTTCGGGATATAGTTGAGGTGACCCACTCGTCCTGAACTATTGTTCGCCAAATGTCCCCAAAGTGCAACAGCCTTGCCCCCCACCCGATAGAGTGGGGGCCTCTCATCAAAAGGAGGGCTTGGTGCTGGGTTTAGAAGAATTCTGGACCTTACGGCTTGCCACTGGCTCTAGCGCTCTGTTGGCAGGGGAAACGCCCTGAGACATTTGAGGAAGCAGTTCCTGCGGTATTAAATGAGGGACATTGGGTGCTTTTGGTAGAGAACGCTTTCCTCCAGAAATCTTTTGAAAATATTTGTCCAAATGATCGCCAAATAAATGTTCCCCATGAAAGGGGAAGCCTGCCAGTAACTTCTTACAGGGAAGCTCGGATGACCAGTTCTTAAGCCACAAAAGTCTGCGCATATGTACAGACATGAGAGCCAAACCTGCTGTATTGGATCCTTTAAGGCATCAACAGCAAAACGCAGCTCTCAAGGAATATCTGCCTTAGTTTCAGGCTGATCATCCTCCTAGTTGGGCATGTTAGGCCATCTGATCTGATCCTTTACGGGATTGGCAGATACCGATTGATGCAACAGCAGGCTTAATAGCCAAACTGGCCAAAGAAAGGGAAGCTTTTAATAATGACTCCAATTTCTTACCAACAGGGTGTTTCACGACCTGTGCATTATCCACCGGACAAGTTAAGTTCTTGTTTAAGGAAGAGACTGCTGCATCTATGGCTGGCATGCTCCACCTCATAGTGAACTTTTCATCCATGGGATACAAAAGGAAAAACCTCTTGGAACAAAAATCCTTTCAGGATGTTCCCAATCAGCATACACAGCCTCTTCCAACAGGGCGTGAAGGGGGAAAGCCTGTGTGGCCTGAAGAGGCCTCAGGGATCCCAAAGAGAACCAGGGAGGCTCAGTGACCTCATTAAGAGGCAACTTAAAGAGCAAACCATTTCTGTAAGCGTCAGGATCAAGAGCCTCTGATTGAGAGGCAGATACCGGCTGGATGTCTTCTTGTCCAGAGTGCTCGGAAGCAGACTCATCTGCCGGGCACTCCACTAAATCCTGAGCTTTAAGCTCTTCTCCATTTTTAACCGATTCCTGCTCCAGACATGGAGGCTCCGGGGAGGAGGGATCTGTCATGCTTCTTGCCACCCTGTGGGATGGAGGCAATCATAGCAGCCATCCTGTGCTCTAAGCCAGCTAGGGCTGAGGACAGATCATCCTTAGTGATAAAGGGTAAGGCAGCAGTGTTGACTGTAGGCACAATACCAGATAGGCGCAGCGGCTCACAGTGCCCAAAAGCCTCTGGTCTTTCAGGGGATACAACTAAGTTCATCAGGCACTACCAACGACATAGGTGTGCCGTTCCCTGTAGTTAGTCCCGCTCTTCTTTTTTGAAGACATTTACTAGCCACAAAAAGGGAGTACTTGG
Organism: Rana kukunoris; assembly: GCA_029574335.1. Taxonomy (NCBI): domain Eukaryota; kingdom Metazoa; phylum Chordata; class Amphibia; order Anura; family Ranidae; genus Rana; species Rana kukunoris. Next base: position 49,113,451 of record CM056060.1, read on the forward strand.
GTGTAGATTTAACACACCTCAATGCATATGAGCACCTAGTTGTCAAACAAAATAAACAATAACGTTTTTAGGGGCGCCTTTGCGAATGCATGTGTGCCCTGGTAAATCTAAGGTGAAATGGCGCAGCACTGTGCGGCATCATACAGGTAAAAAACAGCCAGACACAAGCAAAAAAAGGTACACTTTGCAAACACCCACAGCTAGCCCAAAAACTCCCCTGCATGATCACCGAACACAATTGTCCAGTGATTAGCTAGCTTAACTGACAATCACTGGGACACCCCACTATATATTATATTATATATATATATATATATATATATATATAAAAATAAAAAGGGGTTTTACTTACCAGTCCAAATGCAGGGCAGCTTAGAAAGTAAGAGCCCAATCTTCACCCATCCCGCCGGGTTCCTGTCACTTGAGGACCTTCAAGGGCTGGGTACCCTTTTCATGTTTAGGGTCTACTCCCTTGGACCTGTACAGCACCCTGCAGAAATGCCTTAGCGCTGTAGTGTCCAGGAATCCACTTCGCAGGGTCCAGTGCCTGGAGGTCACATTACAGGCAAAACTTTGCAGGGTCTTGGGTCTTCTTTGCGAGGCTTGGTTACCATTTATCTAAGCTGTAAAGCCTGTGTCAAATGGATCTGATCGGTCAATCCCTTCATTCATTTTTTTAAACCGTTTATGGGAATAGAGACCAGGACACAAAAAACGTGCCATCCCTCTTGTAGACACTGGGAAAAACTGAATTAACTTCCTGTGTGGGAGGGGTTATATAGGGGATCACTTCCTGTCTAAAGACCTTGGTCTACCAGTGTCCATTCACCTGATGATGGAGTATAACTCAGCAGGTAATGAATTTTATTAGCCTGACTTTGTGTCCCATGATTTATGAAAAGGAAATATAGTATACATACTAGAACAAGTATAACATTTTTATTTTTTATTTTGACAATTAATTTTAGTGGCAGAGAAGGAACAGGAAGATATACCTTCTCCACAGAGATGGGTAGTAGGGGTGGGACAGTTATGTGCCCTGGTGAATCACGGTGCTTCCTATGTCGAACTCGCTCCCTGTCCTTATGACTCTAGGAAAGTAAAAAAGTTATCCAAGTAGAAAAAGGCGCACTTATAAATAAGTATGACCTAAACTGTATAAAGATATACATACCTTTTTCTGCCGCTCTTTGTAAAAGAGGGGTTTTTCCACAGAAGGGGAAGCTGACCGACTGCAGCGGCCAGGGATGATGGGACAAGGGAGTCGGGAGACTTTCTAATGGGGGAAAAGAAGAAATCATATTTTTTACAGTGAGTTAATGGGCAAAACTACTTCTAATAAAAATCTACTAACAAACAAGAGGGAGGCTCTTGCCACTATAAAAAAATAAAAAAAATAAGGGAAATGCAAACTCTACACTCTTTAGAAGAGTGTACTTTGCTGAGAGTATAAAAAAATGAACTCAATGCTGTAAGCGAACTATCAAACTATGGAGTTTAAATATATACAGTATAAGAAAACTTTTCTAGTTGCCAAAGGGTTCCAATCCAGATGCCCTTGTCAGACAGCCAATCCTCAATCTCTACATTAGTATTCCTGGACAAGCTGTGCTGTTGCTAATCAAAAGACAACCCAGCATACCGATTGGACAGAAGAGATATCTGCTCTCTCTCTCTCCCTCCTGTCAACACTGTAGAGCCTTCTGTTTGGTGTTGTGCATGGGATTCCAAGAGGACGATTTCAAATCCAGCTCCTTATAGATGTGGCACTTAAATGTATAATTTGTTCATCTATACATAACTGCACTCATTATTGTTATTTCCAATCTCCAGAGTTCACAATTAACTTGTTAAAACCACTAACTCCAATTTCCAAAGCAAACTACTGGTTTCTAAAAGATCATCACCAAGAAGAAATTTCCAGACAAAGCATATCATATATTTCAAAGATAAAAATGCAGCACAAAAACACAGAAAACAGTGCTTCCCAGAAGAGATAGGAAGGTATGTGGCACATAAAATGAAAACAACAAACAGTATTTAGAGAAACGAAATTAGATACCTGTGGATCTCTCGCCATCTTGTTGTAATGATATTTGCAGTATCCAATGTACTTGACATTGTCAACCTCCTGAGCCTCCTCTTCACATAGAAGACCAGCCATCTGAGCACTAAGGTGGAAGGGAACAATTTTAAACAATACACTAATTTATAAAACCAGGAAAGGAAAACTGTGTCTGTTGGTCATAATAACCAAATAGGCTCCCTTTGTCATTAATCTAGTGCAAATTAATGTTATCAGTAACATTATTTTCAGGACCTCTACTCTAACATGATTAGACCCAGTAGTGGCTCTGCAGATATTCTGTACTGATGCTCTTGCTTTGTCTGCCCATGATGCTGCTAAAGATTTGTAGGACATGCTTTTGTTGAAGCAGGTACTGTTGATGATTCTTATATACCAATGATATAGTATTCATCTTTTTTCCCCCCACCTGGCAATCATGCTTTTTAGGCCCTCAAGAATTTCAACGGGCCCAATCTTTTGAAGACTCTTCTAGTATCTAGATAGCTGAGAAGGCATCTCCGGATATCCAAAATTGGATGTTCTCTTCCTAATAGGATGTTAAGTTAAAGGAATCAGAAGCAGAACTGGGCAAATGGGGCTGCATTTCATCAGCCTCAGAACTTGAATGGAAGAGTTTGAAAGGCGTTTGCATCTTTTCTTGTATATGGGAAAAAAACTCTGGCTTGAGCTGTGTTCAGGACCATGCCCAGGTACTCCAAGGGATGAGTTGGTTCCAACACAGACCCGACACAGACTTATGAAAGTTGAGAATCCAACTGAGCCTCTTTAAGGTTGGAATTGTTCTTGCCATGTTGTTTGTCAAGAGTTGTGCAGACTCTTCTCTCAGCAGGAGATCATCCAAGTATTCTACAATGGGAATTCTCATTACAATTTTACCAAGGAAGCACACTGACTAGAACCATTGGTGAACAAGAGAGTGCTGAAACAGGCCACAAGGCAGGACAACAAAATAACATTTTGAGGACCCACAGCAAGTTGAGAATTTTCTGATATGATATGTTAAAAAAAAAACAGGAGATTCAGCTATGTGTCCTCAATGTGTACAGAGGCCAGTAACTCTCTAAAGAAGGGAGACAACGAAATCTCAAGGTGAAATATTGTGAAAACAATATGTGCAAAAAGGGTGGCACCCTATGATACCAAAGGCGCATATCGAAGATGCTGTTGGTAAGCGTGCATTTTGTACACTTTGTGGTGGAGCACTTATATGAGGAGTATCTGAGGCACTTTTAAGACTAGAAGCACAGTCATTGGAGCTTTCTTCAGCAAAATGTAGGAAAAGATTTTGGACTGTGCAATATTTATTAACATATTTTTTACCTTTAGACTTTCAAGTATATTTGGATTGTTTTTTTAACCTTTGTTCACATGCAATTATCACATGTGTTAGCGCCTTGCTTTTCACTGGTTCGCTTTTCAGAGGTGGTTTATTCATTTAAAAGGGCAGCTTCAATTTTTTTTAGCATATTGTCACTTTTGGTTGGTGCTAGGGCTTACTAATATTTCTCACAGTGTTTGAATGGCACTATTAGCCATTTGGTAGCGGCTGCTGACCATCACTTATATAAGGAGTATCTGAGGCACCTTTAGGACCAGGATCACAGTGATTAGAGCTTTCTTGAGTAAGATTTAGAAAAAGTTTATTGACTGTGCCATATTTATTAATAATTCTAATAAATATATATGTAGAACATGCAAGGAAAATTAAAAAAAAAAAAAAAAACAACATAATTTTAGCTTGCATATGATTGGATAATAAAATCAGCAGAATTTTCCCTTATTTCAGATCTACCCCTCAGATTTACAGCGACTGCACTACCAAGTGCACTTTCTGTGCAATTTCAAGTGCACTTTGGACTTGTAGTTTGCACTTGTAGTGCAAAGTGGATTTGCCTTTCGTAAATAACCCCCTATGTGTTGCGGTCGTGTCATATCCAAGGAATCTATTTAAAGCGGAACTTTAGTTAGAAAATTAAAGTATAGTTATATAAAACATTTAAAATAAGTGCCTACACTGTGTAAAATCCATTAAAACACAGTCTCACCCTGCTCTGCACATGCTCAGTTACTTTCTATTTTTTGGCACTATGCAGAATGTTCAAAGGCCGATCTACTGACAGTCTAAAGATTTACTGTTTCTCAGGGGAACTGGGCTTTAGCAAAATGGCGGCCTTCAGCAAGAAGAAACAGGAACAATGCTGGAAGCGAATTTACAGCACACACTAATTTTGGTAGCATAATAATTAATCCCTTGAGGCCAAGGTAACACAAATATGCAGCCCCACTAACCTGGGCTTTTTTTTCGTGTGGCCACATATTTGTGTATCTCCCTTTGTGCCGGGAGGGTGCCACACAGCGCTCTTTCAGCACAGAGGCCGGGGTTTCACAGAGAGCTTTCACTAAAAATCAGGGGACCTGGGAACTCCAATTTCAAATTAACCTAATTGGCTAACACAGTGATCAGTCATTGTGAAGCAAGTCCCTGTGTTTCTCTCTTTGGGAATGGAGAGGAAAAATAAATGTTATAGCGAAAATAAAAAAGGTATATGTAAAAATACATAAATAAATATAAAAAATAAAAAAAAGTAATTAAGAAAAAATACCTAGATGAAGGTTTGATCTAGGTCAGTATTAGGGTTAGTGTCTGGGTCAGGGGACATGATCCCCGATTAAGTCACATGCCGTGACGTAACCCGTAGGGCGTTTTTACCTGCAAGAGCTACTATTTTAATAAATGATTCACTCTTTTTGCTACACTATGAAAGATTACTTTCTTTACCCTTAAGATATGGAGTGAGTGTGGGAGAGAACCTTGGAGACCAATACTTAGGATTGCCCGAAGATCCCTGGTAATCCAGAAACAGAGCCAGGGGCAACATCAACCCGGCTTTAATGTATTTTTAAGATGAGAGTTCTGGGAGCACAGAGGTGGCACAAGTAGGTGAAAGCACACCGTTTTGTTTATATATGCACACATACAGCACATTAGTGGGAGATTATGGAGTTTATTTCCACTTCCTGTATCAGCTCAAGGTAAGGGACTTTTCCCACAGTAAAAATATGCGTTAAAATAAATCTGCGCAAGCATAATTAAAAACACCAGTGACAGCAAAAGTATTTGGTATTGGACTAGGTATGGTGGAAGGTGATCAGTGGACCAGCTGCCTCTACTAATTGCTTCCACCTAAGTTGAGCAAGAAAGTGTTGAGAAGAAAAAGAATGTAGAGATGGCGATGGTCCTACGGTGCCAAATGCTCCATAAAAGAGGCTCCTAGTGTAAGGTGCAGTGTGCAAAATATACACAAAGTGCTAAATGATCCAAAGTGCCAAGTGCCTATGTAAACTACTAGAATGATTCCACAGTATATATTTCATAAATGCAGCTATCACTGCAATGCTTGCTCTTATACACCCCACACTCACCAACTTTTTCACCCCTTCTTAGGGTCTGGTGCCTTCACAGTATAGGCCACTGTGTAGCCCTCTGGCCGTTACTCGTCCCCCTGCACTGATGTTAGTCCAGTAATAGCCCATTCATAGGAGAGAAATGAGTCCCAGATAGTGTAGTATCGTTTTATACTTTATTTAACTACTTGCCAAACAGCCGCCGTCATATTACTGCGGCAGGTCGGCACTGCTACGCGAGAGCACGTAGCTCTACATCCTATCTTTTGCGGCCGCTAGGGGGTGCTCGCGCGCCCACCGAGTCCCACGCGCGCTCGTTCGTTACAGAGCGGGGACCGGGAGCTATGTGTGTAAACACATAGCTCTCGGGCCTGTCAGCGGGGAAACGCTGATCTCCTGTTTATACAATGTATGAACAGAAGATCAGTGATTCCCCCTAGTGAGGCCACCCCCCCCCCATACAGTTAGAACACACCAGTAACACACTTAACCCCTTCCCTGCCCCCTAGTGTTAACCCCTCACTGCCAATGGCATTGTTATAGTAATCCAATGCATTTTTATAGCATTGATCGCTATAAAAATGCCAATGGTCCCAAAAATGTGTCAAAATTGTCCGATGTGTCTGCCATAATATCGCAGTACCGAAAAAAAAAACGCTGATCGTCGCCATTACTAGTAAAAAAAAATATATATTAATAAAAATGCCATAAAACTACCCCCTTTTTTGTAAACGCTATAAATTTTGCGCAAACCAATCAATAAACGCTAATTGCGATTTTTTTTTACAAAAAATATGTAGAAGAATATGTATCGGCCTAAACTGAGGAAAAAATAAGTTTTTTTTAGATATTTTTGGGGGATATTTATTATAGCAAAATGTAAAAAATATTGCATTTTTTTTCAAAATAGTGGCTCTATTTTTGTTTATAGCGCAAAAAATTAAAACCGCAGAGATGATAAAATACCACCAAAAGAAAGCTCTATTTGTGGGGAAAAAAAGGACACCAATTTCGTTTGGAAGCCACATCGCACGACCGCGCAATTGTCAGTTAAAGTGACGCAGTGCCGAATCACAAAAAGTGCTCTGGTCAGGAAGGGGGTAAATCATTCCGGGGCTGAAGTGGTTAAATAAACGAAAAATGGGTACTCACATGTAGACAATAACCGTATGGCATATAATGCTGACAAAAGTCTGATGCCTGGAAACGATGTGACGTTCTTAGTGTGTTCTACCGGTTTTGTTGTGTGACTTTATCTGTTCATCTTAAAGGGTTAACATAGGTACCCTAATGTTACAGGATTTTCAGATTTTGCACATTTTCTTTACCTAGCAGTGTTTACAATTTTTTATATATTTTCATAGCTGCATTTATGATATATATATATCATAAATGCAGCTATGAAAATATATAAAACATTGTAAACACTGCTAGGTAAAGAAAATTTGCAAAATCTGAAAATCCTGTAACATTAGGGTACCTATGTTAACCCTTTAAGATGAACAGATAAAGTCACACAACAAAACCGGTAGAACACACTAAGAACGTCACATCGTTTCCAGGCATCAGACTTTTGTCAGCATTATATGCCATACGGTTATTGTCTACATGTGAGTACCCATTTTTTGTTTATTTAAATAAAGTATAAAACGATACTACACTATCTGGGACTCATTTCTTTCCTATGAATGGGCTATTACTGGACTAACATCAGCGCAGGGGGACGAGTAACGGCCAGAGGGCTACACAGTGGCCTATACTGTGAAGGCATCGCACAACAAATTAATAACATACATTCAAAAACATAAGGAAAAACAAAATGTCCATATGTGTACTATTAATCCAAAGTGAACACGAGGAGCCAAATCCAAAGAGTGAATGGTGAAATCAGAAGAAAACCTCCACCAAGAAAGGTAAGAATGGCCTCTCACCTTATTATAGAAAGGGTTGGAATCGCGCTAATCGTGAATGTATGTCCCATGAAGGACACAGGACGTGCTGTGAATTTTAAACAAAAGTGAATAACCTGTGAACGCATATGGTCAATCAATTATAATAAATACCATACAGGTCTGGATACAAGTATGGGTCCACAAAAATTACTATTAGGTAACCATGTACATTGTTGCCACAGTATGGATGTAATGTCAATGAAAACAACATCAACTAATAAAGCCACACAAGTAATAAAATAGGTGAACTTAAAAGATATATACTCCACCTGATGATCAGGGAGAAAAAAAACAAAATCAATATTGTGTTAAAAAATAGTCAATGTGATAAAAAAAACCACAAAAGAGTATAAATGTCTCTGTCCTTTTAACCTGTAAATACACAGAAGAGAAGGGAAATCCCAAGCTGTTGTAGGTGTGTCAGTCTCCTGGATATCGGTTACAAATGAACTTGCACAGATCTGAAGCCGCAGGATCTCAGCGACATAAAAACACACAAAGAAAAGAACAAAAAGACTCGCATAGTGTAAAACCTTGGGAAAACTGAAAGCACTACACCCGTGTGGAACAGTCTTGCGACCGGGGGAGGGAATGGTGCGAACCCACCACCTTTGCACACACTGACCCTTACCAGATCTGGACCCCACAGGGTAGTATCAGGCACTCAGAGAAGGGATCGTGATTCAGCAACCATAGGACATCAACCGATGACAGTGTTGGTGATACCATGTAATATAAAACCGCACATAGTGTAAAATCGAATGATATTTAATGTAGAAAAAGTTAAAGGTTGCACTTACAAGGATAAGAATCAGTAGGGCATTTAAAAACAAACAAAGTGCCGGCCGGCTGGATGGTACGCGTGCGTCCTTCCGTCTGGATGTGGTGACGTGGGAACGTCTCCTCCCTTTTTTTTTTTTTTTTCTACGTTTCGTCTTCGTAAGACTTGGTCACGGGATAAGGACGACGCCCCACGTCACCACAATAGTACCCGTAGTGGGCGAAGTCAGTCAAAGAACGGCCCCATCATCGCCATTTTGGATATGGGCTAAAGTGAGGGAAAGCGGTGTAAACCTACTCATCTCTTATGTTTCTATGGAGCCGTACGAGGGATCGAATAAAAACAGACCAAAGAGGTCATTATATGGGTAAACTAGGATAATAAGTGTACCATGAGGAACAAATCCCACCAGGTGCACAACCATACCCACAGCGTTTGAGATAGAAAATAAACTGGTGATTATAAAGGCTATCTATCGAGCTTGAACCAAGCCTTTTAACATGATGGTCTTATGCGGAACTCTAATCAGAATGGATGCTATTAATTTAATAGTGAGGAGACTGGGCCGCCTGAAGGAGCTGACTCTCAAACACTAGAGTAAACCATCACATAATACATATAAATAAATTTGCAAAAAAGTTATAACGGTTAAAATTGCGTATCATTGTGCGCTCGTTATTAAAAAGATGCACAATCAATTTCATCATAAGAATATAGAGGGGATCGCAAATTTAACCAACTATAGAAAATTAATCCCACACGATAGACTTTAGTGAACAACATTAGTATGTACTGAAAAAAAGGTTGCAGATGACCATATCACCGTAGTTATAAAGGATATATGCAGTTACATACAGCTGACACTAGTCTACAATTATACATCAATAAAACCAAAACCGAAAATAAGAATAAAAAACAAACAAAACAGGGGGAAACCAGGAAAGGAAAGGATTTATACCCTCCCCCTCACTTTCTCTACCCTTCCCAACCTTTTCAACATGTGTTATATCTTGATTATAAAAAACACTAATTAAATAGTTTGGCATAGAAATGAATAAGTATTATAGAACATTATAACCGGGTAAAATAACCGGACTGTATCAGGAATTGTCAATAAAACAGTTGACGTCCACCTCAACGTTGAGGCCATGGGGTTCAAAACATCGCAGGGTATGTATCCAGGTCATTTCAGAACGGGAAATACTTCTGACTAAGTCACTCCCCCTCCAGTGAGCCTGATACTTCTCAATCCCTAGGAAAACAGTGCCTCTTGGGTCTTTATTATGAATTTTCAAATAATGGAAACGGAATGATCTGGAAAGCCATTACAGATATTTGTTAAGTGCTCGTTTAGGAGGAGACGTTCCCACGTCACCACATCCAGACGGAAGGACGCACGCGTACCATCCAGCCGGCCGGCACTTTGTTTGTTTTTAAATGCCCTACTGATTCTTATCCTTGTAAGTGCAACCTTTAACTTTTTCTACATTAAATATCATTCGATTTTACACTATGTGCGGTTTTATATTACATGGTATCACCAACACTGTCATCGGTTGATGTCCTATGGTTGCTGAATCACGATCCCTTCTCTGAGTGCCTGATACTACCCTGTGGGGTCCAGATCTGGTAAGGGTCAGTGTGTGCAAAGGTGGTGGGTTCGCACCATTCCCTCCCCCGGTCGCAAGACTGTTCCACACGGGTGTAGTGCTTTCAGTTTTCCCAAGGTTTTACACTATGCGAGTCTTTTTGTTCTTTTCTTTGTGTGTTTTTATGTCGCTGAGATCCTGCGGCTTCAGATCTGTGCAAGTTCATTTGTGACCGATATCCAGGAGACTGACACATCTACAACAGCTTGGGATTTCCCTTCTCTTCTGTGTATTTACAGGTTAAAAGGACAGAGACATTTATACTCTTTTGTGTTTTTTTTATCACATTGACTATTTTTTAACACAATATTGATTTTGGTTTTTTTCTCCCTGATCATCAGGTGGAGTATATATCTTTTAAGTTCACCTATTTTATTACTTGTGTGGCTTTATTAGTTGATGTTGTTTTCATTGACATTACATCCATACTGTGGCAACAATGTACACGGTTACCTAATAGTAATTTTTGTGGACCCATACTTGTATCCACACCTGTATGGTATTTATTATAATTGATTGACCATATGCGTTCACAGGTTATTCACTTTTGTTTAAAATTCACAGCACGTCCTGTGTCCTTCATGGGACATACATTCACGATTAGCGCGATTCCAACCCTTTCTATATTATTGTTTTATGTTGTATAACATTTTTGAGTCGCAGCTGTCACTTATATATTTTTTTGGGTATGCGCAAAATTTATTCCCTTTTATATCCTCTCACCTTATTGCCTAGACCAAAAAGGTCAAACAGCATATGATAGCAAGGACCTCCTGAATGGTCTGATCAATTCAACAGCGGATCACTCATTGCGGCATCATTGGACTCAAACCGCCAGTTGAAGTTTTATGCAAAAAGAATTGAAAGAAATCTAGTGCTCTCTGAAGCGTACTTAAAATTTATTGCATACAAATAAAAACACTCACATAAAAAGCACTCGTTCCTGAGTGCTAGGTAAATAGCCAGACAGCCGGGATCCATCAACAAGTTGTTAGGACACACAGTGTGCAGTGTGCAGTCGCGGGTGATGTCCTACGGAGCATTTGTCTCCGTAGGACCATCTCTATCTCTACTTTCCTTTTCTTCTCAACACTTTTCTACAGTGACAGGACACATATTAAACCTATTTTCCCCACATAAATTAAGATTTTGCCATGGTATGCCCAATTTAGCTATATTGCTGAAATCAACTAAAATGGAGTCCCCTGTTAGTCACCACTAACAGACCATCCAGGGTTCTGTGGAGAAACGAGTACACAAAGTGCTCTCTTGTGCTCTACGAGACCCAGCACTTAAAAAGTGGTAGTAAACGGCGTTGTTTATTTTTAAACTACAGGTAAGCTTATAATAAAGCACTGTTTAGGAGATATTCTAGCGATCAGCAGCAGGTGACGTCTCCGGCGAATGCGTTCTGAAGTAACGACATACCCGTGTTGTTCCTTTAGAGGTGTGTGCCACGGCTGAGACTCTTTATGGAGGGATCTGAAACTTCGAGTTGCCAAGTGACCGCTAAGAAACCTTAAAGGGGTTGTAAAGGTAAAAGTTTTTACCTTAATGCATCCTATACATTAAGGTAAAAAAACATCTCTCTTTTTTTTTTAAAAAGTCCTGACTTCAGTGTCCCTTTAAGGCTTTAGAAAAGATCTGTAAAGAGTGGACCAAAATCTCTCCTGAGATGTGTGCAAATCTGGTCACCAACTACAAAAAATGTCTCATCTCTGTGCTTGCCAGCAAGGGTTGCTCCACCAAATACGAAGTCATGTTTTGCTTGGGCATCAAATACTTATTTTACTCACTGAACTGCAGCTCAATTTATAACATCTGTATTGTGGTTTTTAAGGATTTTTTTTTTTGCTAGAAAATCACTAGGAACCCCCAAACCTTTTCTATCTATCTATATATATTTTTTTATTTTTTTAACAGAAAAAAAGGTAATAAAAAAATAGGTAATAAAAATATTTTATTATTTTACCCTATGTTAATATTTACCCCATCTATGTTATGCCGCATAGATACTCAACATGTCACGTATCTATATGTATCATGTGCTATCCATTTTTTTATGATTTATGAATTATGTACTGCTGTATGAAATAAAGTTTTTTTTTTCATTCAATAACTCATGACCCCTACACACGATCGGAATTTCATTTCAAGCTGTCTTGCATACAGACTGTCAGACCAAATTCCGACCATCCAAAACACGGTGACGTAAAACGAGCCAAGGAAAATTAAGTTCAATGCTTCTGAGCATGCGTCGACTTGATTCTGAGCACGCGTTGTTTTTTTCTCCGTTGGAGTTGCACACAGATGATAGGAATTTCCTATAGTTTTTTTTTCCCCATCGAAAAAAAAAAAAAATATGTTCTATTTCTAAACACCGATAGAAAAAACGTCAGATGGGGCACACACACACACACAATCAGAATTTCTGATTAAAGTTAATCAGATATGAATTATGAGACAAATGTCCTACTCTTTTACATATATTATAGATATGTTAATTATGATGCCACACAACACTTGATCCTCCGCGTACTTCATTTAAAGTCCGGTTTCCTTGTTCTCTTTTGTATATTTTAATAGGGATGGAGGCCGATGACAATGTCATCTCCTCAAATAAAGTCCCAATATATACAGTATAATTGCCACAACACAAGATTGAAAAGCATTACATTTGACTCAGTAACAGATATACTCCTTTCTAGACGGTTTAATTTTACCAAAAATCATGCAATATGGGTATACTGTCTCCATCTATAAAATTTATGTCAATGTTTTATTTTTTTAGTATAATTCATATTCAGGGCCAAAGAAAATCGACAGTGTAGTTGTACCACCTACCATGTCACGTGAAATGCTTGCCGACAACCATGCCGATTACAGGTCATACAGGCCCCAGAAGCGGCCCTGCTCTCTCGTCCCTGTTCTTCACATATGTAGCATGTCTGTGGGATGAACTACAATCAGACTAAAGGGATCATGTTTACATTTTATAAATAATATTACAATAAAATGTTACCTTATTAAATCGATCATGGGGCACATATTGCAGGACAATAGGCTCCATTGTCAGAACATTGGCAAACTGAACCTCTGGGATGTACAGGGCACATACCACATGTGCCCAACCTAAGAAAGTGTCAAAATCAAAAAGAATATCCTTTACTCATTTACTTCAAATAGCATACACTATGGAGTAAAAAAAAAAAAAAAAAAACATACTGTAAATAAGAACACAGAAGATATGCAGAGGCAATTAAAGAATAAGTAAACATTTATTTTTTGTTTTATTTTTTTAAAACAAACATACTTATAGTTGGTTTGGCACAGAGTGGTCCGATCCTCCTCTTCTGGGGTCCCTCAGAAGAGCTCCTAGCTCTTCCTCTTCTCGAGTGGCCCGTCAGAGAAGCGCTCTTCCTTTGGGGCACCTGTGCGGGCACGCTCCCCTGTCCTGCTGCTGCATCTATTGACACTGATAGCAGGACTCGGCTCCGCCCCCGGCTCCCACATCATTGGATTTGATTGACAGCAGCGGGAGCCAATGGCTGCGCTGCCATCAATCTATCCAATCAGGACCCGAGACACCGGCTGGAGCAGGTGTGCTCATCCCGGTCACAGGAATGATCGGGATCAAATAAGTAAAAGGGGGGCTTTGGGGGTCTGGTACACAAGAGGTTTTACACCTCAATGCAGAGAATGCATTGAGGTAAAAAACCGCAAGGGTTTACAACCCCTTTAACTCTCAATATAACTTACAGTGCTACTGTAACAGGCAAACAGCACAGATGCACACAAAACAAGCCTTGGCATGCCGTATATAAAATATAAGAAATGCTTCATCAATAGAAGAACCACACACAAATGTCTACCTTTCCAAATTATCTGTTAAAGCGTATGCAATTTTAAGAAATAAAATGTAATAGACTGCATCATACCAGTCATTAGATGTGCATTGTTTTTTTGTTTTTCATGATTTTTGTTTTTTTCTATTCATCTGGTCATAATGACAGCGACACGCGTTCTGTTCTAGGGTGACAACAAATATATATATATATATACATATATATACATATATATACACATACACACACACACACACACATACACACACACAGTGCGAAAGTATTCGAAAGTATTCGGCCCCCTTGAACTTTGCGACCTTTTGCCACATTTCAGGCTTCAAAACATAAAGATATAAAACTGTAATTGTTTGTGAAAAATCGACAACAAGTGGGACACAATCATGAAGTGGAACAAAATTTATTGGATATTTTAAACTTCCAGAATGGTCCTGTATTTGGCTCCATCCATCTTCCCATCAATTTTAATCATCTTCCCTGTCCCTGCTGAAGAAAAGCAGGCCCAAACCATGATGCTGCCACCACCATGTTTCACAGTGGGGATGGTGTGTTCAGGGTGATGAGCTGTGTTGCTTTTACGCCAAACATAACGTTTTGCATTGTTGCCAAAAAGTTGGATTTTGGTTTCATCTGACCAGAGCACCTTCTTCCACATGTTTGGTGTGTCTCCCAGGTGGCTTGTGGCAAACTTTAAACAACACTTTTTATGGATATCTTTAAGAAATGGCTTTCTTCTTGCCACTCTTCCATAAAGGCCAGATTTGTGCAGTATACGACCGATTGTTGTCCTATGGACAGAGTCTCCCACCTCAGCTGTAGATCTCTGCAGTTCATCCAGAGTGATCATGGGCCTCTTGGCTGCATCTCTGATCAGTCTTCTCCTTGTATGAGCTGAAAGTTTAGAGGGACGGCCAGGTCTTCGTAGATTTTCAGTGGTCTGATACTCCTTCCATTTCAATATTATCTCTTGGACAGTGCTCCTTGGGATGTTTAAAGCTTGGGAAATCTTTTTGTATCCAAATTCGGCTTTAAACTTCTCCACAACAGTATCTCAGACCTGCCTGGTGTGATGCTCTCTGCGCTTTAAACAGACCTCTGAGACTATCACAGTGCAGGTGCATTTATACGGAGACTTGATTACACACAGGTGGATTCTATTTATCATCATTAGACATTTAGGTCAACATTGGATCATTCAGAGATCCTCACTGAACTTCTGGAGAGAGTTTGCTGCACTGAAAGTAAAAGGGCTGAATAATTTTGCACGCCCAATTTTTCAGTTTTTTATTTGTTAAAAAAGTTTGAAATATCCAATAAATTTCATTCCACTTCATGATTGTGTCCCACTATATATATATATATATATATATATATATATATGAAAGAGCAGCACAAAAAAAAAACACTTTCTCCTCGTCTCTTCTCCACAACATAGGAGAAGGTGTTCTGTAGTCCGCGGAAATAGCTGGGAACTATGCTAACTGATAATAATAATGCACAGACAGAGCAACAGGCATTTTTTTGCATGTATTGCACATATATAACAATGTTGGGTTGATTTACTAAAGGCAAAAAGACTGTTCAATTTGCAAGTGCAGTTGCACTGATTTTCCCCGGAGCTTAGTGAATGTGGTGAAGCTTCACTTTGTAAATAATAACCAAACAGGCGTTATAAAAATAAAAATGGAAATCAACAAAGCTTCACTGCACTAAGCTCTGTGGAAAATGAGTGTAACAGCACTTGCACAGTGCACAGTGTATTTGTCTTTAGTAAATCAACCCCAATGTTTTCAATGGTATATTTAAAGGACCAAATAGCAGTGATTTAGAGATCTTTATAGTTTAGGTTTAAAGTGGTTCTAAAGCTTAAACTTTTTTTTACCTTAACCACTTCAATACAAGGCACTTTCACCCCTGCCGGCCCAGCACAATTTCAGCTTTCAGTCCTGTCACACTTTGAATGACAATTGCGTGGTCATGCAACACTGTACCCTAACAACATTTTTTTAATTTTGTTCCCACAAATAGAGCTTTATTTTGGTGGTATTTGATCACCTCTGTGGTTTTTATTTCTTGCCACACAAACTAAAAAATATGAAATCTTTTCTTTGTTTCGGTTATAAAATCTTATTTTCTCCTTCATTGACGGGCACTGATGAGTTGGTACTGATAAAGTGGCACTGATGAGGAGGCATTGATATGTAGAATTGATGGGCACTGATAGGCGACAATGATGGGCACAAACAGGCGGTACTGATGGGCACTGATTGGTGGCTGTGATGGGCACTGATAGGCACTTGCACTGACAGGTTTTACTGCTGGGCACTGTGATAGACACTGACTAGCACTGAGGTGGGCACTAATTGCCACCGATATGGGCACTTATTGGCACTGTGATGGGCACTGTCATCCGTTTTTTTATGAGGCACTGACTGGCAGCTTATGGGCACTTTTTAGTAACTGTGGTGGCACATCTGATGGGGCTGTGCCGATAATCAATGTGCTAATTATCAGCACAAACCCCCCCCCTCTGATAGGGAGAGCCGCTGATCGGCTCTCCCTGTCAGTGCAAACCGAAGAATGCCATTTACTGGAACTTACTGGTTCATGCGATGATCAGTTAAGATTGGTCACAGCTGATCATGTGGTAAGATCTTACCACGATCAGGGATGCAGAGTGTCATACTTGCGATCATCGCTTTGCACACCCATATGATGCCCGTCAATCTGCTATAGGCTGGGTGGAAAGTGGTTAAAGCTTTTTTTAAAAGCATTTCTTAAAGCATGTTTAGGTAGAAGTGTCTCCACCCCCAACCCCAATACTTACCTTTGTCCTCGCTCGATCCAGAGCTTTGCCCATCTACAGTGGCTCTCTCTGCTCACTTCCTGGTTTTAACAGGCTTTGCTGAGGCAGCTGCTGTCAATTAAAGTCAGTGATGAGGTTTGATAGCACAGAACGGATAAGGATAAACTATATAATAGGAGGACACACCTATCTATCCAATCACTCTGTATCCAATTAGGTAGGCCCTTGCACTACAAAATTGATTGTACAATCTCCTTTAGATCTACCATCAGATTGTATAGTGCAGCCCTCAAAATTTCCACTCACCTGCTCACATTTGGTGAGTGGAAATTAGGTTAGGGCTAATGTGGAGATGCTTGGGGGGGGGGGGGGGGGGGGTTCATCAGATGGGGTTAAAAGGGAGCCGATTCTCCCCTCAGCGATCGGCCAATAAATTGGGGAAAAGAGAGGAGAGGAAGAGGAGAGCAGACTGGATCATAAAGAGAGGGGAACTCCTTTTCTGACACAGCTTTGTATCTGAAACGCTGGCCACTGCCAAACAAAGTCCCACTTCCTGGACTGGATCCTATAATAGACAGCACAGTCATTCAATGCCAGGAAATTGAGGTAGTATGACATCTATCATAGGAGCCGGTCCAGGACTTTGTTTAACAGCGGCCACATTTCAGCTAAAGAGCACTGATGAGGATGCCCTGATGGGCACTGATGAGGATGCCCTGATGGGCACTGATGAGGATGCCCTGATGGGCACTGATGAGGATGCCCTGATGGGCACTGATGAGGATGCCCTGATGGGGATGCCCTAATGGGCACTGATGAGGATGCCCTGATGGGCACAGATAGGCACCAATAGGCTGCATTTATAGGCATTATAGGCTGCACTGACTGGCACCGATGAGGCTGCACTGATGGGCACTGGTAGGCTGCATTGATGAGCACTGAGGAGGCTGCACTGATGGGCACTGATGAGGCGGCACTGACAAGCACCGATAGGCTGCACTGACAAAGTTGTTAATATTTATTTTTGTAAATTAATTCTGCATAAGGTGCAGGGTGTGTGCCTGAGGTCAGCTGGTGAATTACTTCCTGTGTCTTAACAGTTTTCATGTCCTATATCTACATAGCAGGAAGTCATGAACATGTTCTATGGAACAAGCTGGAGGCTGAGGTAATGCCTTAGGGCTCTTTCACACGTCCGTTCAGTTTTTTAGATCAGTTTTTTCCCCCTTCAGTTGATCCGTTTTTTCATCCGTTTTCCGTCAGTTTACATCAGTTTCCGTTCCGTTTTTCATCAGTTTTTCATCAGTTTTTTTCATCCGTTTTTTCATCCGTTTTTTTTTTTTTTTTTTTTAGAACTTTTTTTTTTTTACATATTTTGATGAAAAACTGACGTTAGCGGATCGGATGGTAAACGGATCATCCGCTAACGTCCGTTTTTCATCCGTTCCGTTTTTTTGTCGGAAGAAAAATAGGGTTTTCTTTCATCCAAAAAAACGGAGCTTACTGCAGACGGATGTTAACGGACGTTAGCGGATGCTCATCCGCTAACGGACGCTAACCCATAGGGAAGCATTGAGGTCCGTTAACGGACGTCCAAAAAACGGACGAACTGAACGGACGTGTGAAAGAGCCCTTATCCTAAAATACATAGGCCCAGATTCACAGAGTGTGGGCGCACATTACGCCGTGGTAGCGCAAACGCCGTACGCCACGCCAACGTAGCGTGGAGAGGAGAGGCAAGCACTGCATTCAGCAAGCTATTGCTCCCAACGCTGCGTCAGCGTGGCGTAGGTTTCAAAGGGTTTCAAAGGGCGAACGCCGGCGTAGGTGGAAGTGGGCGTGACCCGATGCAAATGATGGTCCGAGCATGGTACAGTGTTTTACGCCTGGCGTATCACGAACTGAGCATGCGAGGTGACGTCAACGTGACGCATGCACAGCAGCCTTATGCGCCTGCTCACAACCACGCCGGCACAACTGCCTAAGCTACGCCGGATCACCACCTACGCCATGAACTTAACGTACGCCTAGCCAGACACACATCCAACGCACAATACGCCGACTTGTGTTCCCTAGTGCAGACCTTTGCATGTCTTGCCGGGTTGCACCTCATCTATGGGGAATAACTTTACGCCGGACGTAAACTTATGCGCACCTCGAGCAGCATGCGTCGGGCGCACGCACGTTCGTGAATTGCCGTATTTCCCTCATTTGCATGTTTGAATGCCTAATCAATGGGAGCAGCAACATGCGTCCAGACCATATTTGCGCCCACGCTACGCTGGCGTGTGCAAGCTACGTCGGCGTAGGGTTGCCAGTTTTTAGGCGTATGTTGGTTTGTGGGTCTGGCGCACACATACACTGGCACACATTTGCACTAACGTCACCATAGTGCTATACGTCGGCGTAAGTGCTTTGTGAATCTGGGCCATTGAAAGCTTATTTTTTTCTGCAACATTAATTGTACATAGAGAAGCTAGAGTTTAGAAAAAAGGGGGAACTTAGCTTTTAGGGCTGGTTCAAACTACAAAAACGTACTCCAGATCTGTACTGGATGCGTTTCTGCACTCACGTCTTGGTGTGTTCTGATGTGTTTGATGCGTTTCCGGTTGCATTTCAGGAGCTTTCGCCCCCCCCCCACTGTACTGGGGTCTGGTGTGTTTTTGATGTGTTTTACTGCATTCCAGTACAGGCCAGTGCAGAAAAAAAATGCAGCATGTTCTACTTTTTTTTTCTGAGACTGGAAAGCCCTGGAACTGACTGCACTGGTGTGAACTATGCCACTGGGAACCATATAACTTGCTTTCCATGCGTTTTTGATGCCGAAAAAACCCTGCACTGGACTGCATGTGGTGTGAACTGGCCCTTTAGCCAGAATGTTTTACTACTACATAATGCTTGCACTCTTATACGCTGATGGTAGGCCACTGTAAATACCTAGTATCTTAACTTACCTCCATTGTCCGTTCTCTTAAGCGCCCCCTCTTTATGTGGGCAAAGATCACATCTCTATAAAGAACAACAAGAAAGAGAATAATACATTTTGTATGCTGGTGTCTCAGTTATTATTCTCAGTAAGGAAATTGTATTACAAAAATAGAACTAGTATTGACCACTTAAAAAGACAACTGCTGCGCTGTCATTAATCACATCATAAAGTGCATGTAATGAAATAAAAAATACATCCATAACACATATTAAATGTATCCAAAAATGATTAAACCAATTCATATAATCAATGCCATTATGCAAAAAAGACAAGGTGCAAAATTCTAAACACAAAAAACTATTTAAAATCTCAATATAAAACCCTTAATCACTTGTCCACTGAGCACTAAAAAGTTGTTGTTAACCCACCAATGTAGCTTTACATAATCTCAGTTTTTTAATGCAATAGCACCCTGTGACTATGCTTCATAAAATGAATGCTGTATATACCATACCTAGTTTACAGAGAGCGGATCTGCTCTCATTGACACACTGCCTATCTCCTCCTTCAGCCCGACAGATGCAATGGGCGGGGCCAGGGATCCCTGCTGATGTCAGTCAGCAGGGGAGGAAGAGAGAGGCGGCCCCACTCGCTTCATCTGTCGGGCCAAGCGAGGAGAGTAAGGTAGGTCAATAAGCGCAGATTAGTGCTCTGTAAACAGCATCATTTTTTTAAAGCACAGTCACAGGGGGCCATTACATTAAAAATGTGAAAATTATAATAAAAAGAAACAGTAATTTGAGCAGCAGGATGGGAGGGGGTGGCACGAACATGGATCAGACAGGCCGAGAGGGGAGGGAGGCGAGGACACAGGAGACAGGGGAGGGCTGCGGCTGACGAAGGCATTTAAGCTGACAATGGTATCAGGGCTCAGCAGCCCTGATATATCTGTGTACAGGGGGGAGGGTAGGAACTAGCAGGACCAGCCAGGCATTTCAAGTGATACAGGGGACCAAACGATACAGCACAAGCACTGTCTTGTATAATATGCTTTAAAAGGAGCAGGATCTTTATTTCAATTTTTTTGGGTTAACAAACCCCTTCCTAACCAGGCCAATTTTTAGCTTTCAGTGCTGTAACACTTTGAATGACAGCACTGAATTGCGCGGTCATGCAACACTGTACCCCGTATGATTTTTCTTTTTTTCACACAAATAGAGCTTTCTTTTAGTGGTATTTAACCACTTGCCTACCAGGCAAATTCTGACATTTCTCTCCTACATATAAAAATCTTGTTTTGCTAGAATATTACACAACCCCAAAAAATTACGTG
The DNA here is from genome assembly GCA_029574335.1 of Rana kukunoris. NCBI lineage: Eukaryota > Metazoa > Chordata > Amphibia > Anura > Ranidae > Rana > Rana kukunoris. The sequence continues at coordinate 49,134,258 of CM056060.1, forward strand.
CATAATCCGTTCCAGGAGAATGTTTGTAATCCAAAGTACTTGCATATCAAAGCAAGTTTCCCCATTGAAGTCAATGGAAACGAAAATAATTTGTTCCGCATTGACTTCAATGGCATGCAATACCGCATGTGGCCAGAGGTGGGGGAAGGGACGCTGAAGAGCCTCAGAAACACACGGAAAGGCCCGAGGACAGCTCTGCTGACCTTAGCACTGCTTTTGCGCCCCCAACCTCAGGCCAAACGTGGTACTGCACACCTGCTCGTGTTGCAAACCGAGTTAGGATTTTTTTTAAAACAGTGTTTGCATTGCAAAACGCTTGTTAACCGCGTTACTCGCAATCAGAGGTTCCACTGTATATGTTTTTTTGTTTTTTAGCAGAGACCCTAAAAAATAAAATGGTCGCACGGTATTTGCACAGTTATTTTTCAAACGCATAAAAAAAAACAGTAACGTTCGCCCGATTTTTTTACATAATGTGAAAGATGTTACGCCGAGTAAATAGATACTCAATATGTCACATTTTAGAATGGCGCTCAAATTCGGTACCTAAAAATCCCCATAGGCAGCACTTAAATTTTTTTTACAGGTTACATGTTTTGCGTTACAGGGGAGGTCTTGTACTAGAATTAGTGTCCATTTTCTAAAAGTCAGCAGCTGCAGTATTTGTAGCTGCTGGTTTTTAAAAAAAAAAAAAAAAAACGGGTGGACCTTCACTTTAACCACTTAAGGACCCCCGCAGGCACATATACGGCCACAGAATGGCACGTACAGGCACAAGGGCGTAAATTTACGTCCCCGCCTAAGTGCGGTTCGGGGGTCCCATCGGGACCCCCTCCGCGGCGTGCGGGGGTCCCCCTGGCTCCGGGAGCGATCCGGGATGAGCGGGCGGATGTCGGCGTTTACCCGCCCCCCCGCGATCGCTCCCAGCCAATGCGCGCGCTCCCAGCTCCTGTCACTTCCTCCTCCTGTGTTTACACAGGAAGGAGGAAATGATGTAATCTCTCATCGCAGTGGTGTTTCCCACCGCTGCTGATGAGAGAAGACATCACAAGTAAGTGTGCACCAACACAACACTGACACACACTCACATAGGCACATTAACCCCTTGTGATCGCCCCCCCCAAACCCCCTGTCACAGTGTCACTGAATGCAGTGATCTAATCACTGCATTTAGTGTTAGTGTGACAGGCAGTGTAAAAAACAGTTAGTGTTAGGTCCAGGGTAGCCCCCCCACCCCCCCTAATAAAGTTTTAACCCCCTGATCACCGCCCTAGTTAACCCTTTCACTCCCTATTGCCAGCATCACTAAGCGATCATTTTTCTGATCGCTGTATTAGTGTCGCCGTTCCCGCTAGGTAGCTATTTTTTTTTATTGCGATTTTTTTTTTTACTAAAGACATGCGGCTAAATAAATTTTGGCCTTAATGTTTGACTAAAATTTAGTTTATTTGATTTTTTTTTTAACAAAAATTAAAAAATAGTGTTTTTTTTTAAAAAATGTCGCTCTATTTTTGTATATAGCGCAAAAAATAAAAATCGCAGAGGTGATCAAATACCACCAAAAGAAAGCTCTATTTGTGGGAAGAAAAGGACGCAAATTTTGTTTGGGAGCCACGTCGCACGACCGCGCAATTGTCTGTTAAAGCGACGCAGTGCCGAATCGCAAAAACACCTTGGGTCATTTACCAGCGTATTGGTCCGGGTCTTAAGTGGTTAAGGTGTACGTTTATCAAACATTGGCAATTTATCTCATTTAAGTTCTCAGCAGTTCTCAGAAAAAGATCTTCTCCTCTGGCACCCTGTTTATGAGGTGGAGAACATTTGTTCTCAGAAGGAGAAGAGAGGAGACGTTTTTCCTCTGAGAACACCTGAGATCTGAGTAGAAGGGGGGAGGGGCTGCCTGTGATCTCCTGAGAAACTTGTGTGATTACAGAGCAGCTGAGTTTTAAAAGTAAACCAAAGTTAAAAAGGCCGTGTTATTACATGAAAATAATAAGCACTTTTTTTACACACATTTTGGCGCATTCTTTAAATGTGTGTTGTGGCCCTTTTTAATTATTTATGCATATTTTGGCGTTTTTTTTTTTAACATGCCATATTTTTTTTAACACACATCTGGCCGTAGGTTTCTGTGCATTTTGGCGCTTTTTTTAAACACACATTTTGGCCCTTTAGCACACATTTTGGCACAGGTTATTATAAGATGCATTTTGGTGTGGTTTGTAATGCACACTTTGGCACTTCTTTTAGCATATAGTTTGACACCTTTTTTAACATGCATTTTGATTTGCTTTTTATGTGTATTTTGGCAAACCGCACATTTGCTAGTCACTTTTGGGATGCCATTAACAATTAATGACACCGCAAGCATATCATGCATTTTGCATGTGTTTCTGGAACGCACTCCAAAACGCAGGTAAAGAAATTAGTCAAAATACATGTTAAAAAAGCACCAAAATATACATAAAAAAATTGCTAGCATTTTAAAAAACAAGCCAAAATGTTTGTTGAAAAAAAGCAGCAAAAAGTATCAAAAACAGTACCAAAATGCCCAAAAAGCCCAATTTAAATTTTTTGGGGCATGGAGCATTGTGCATTTTTTCAATGCATTTTGCGTATTTTGGCAAGTTGCTAGAGTATTTGTCAAAGGACAAAATGTGTGGCAAAATGCATGTTTGCTAACTGAATTTGGAATCGTGTAAAGAATTGCACAATTCTGCATTGCTCAGATGTGAATGGGTCCTTAAAGAAAAAGCAGAGTTAGATTCTTACCGGTAACTCTGTTTCCAGTAGTCTTCCAAGGCAGCCCTTGAGAGATGGAGCTCCTCCCCGCAATCAGGAAACACGTTGCCACCAATTCTTTCCCTCCCCTTCAAGAGGCAGTCCCTCAGGTCCCTGGTCAGTCATCCCCGAGAACCGAAGGCCGGAATCTGAAACGATATAGAATACACAACACAACCCCACAAGGTTAGACATTTTAGGGTGGGATTGTGCTGCCTTGGAAGACTACTGGAAACAGAGTTACCGGTAAGAATCTAACTCTGCTTTTTCCCCCAGTCGTCTTCCAAGTCAGCCCTTGAGAGGATAATCAAGAACTCACCAGATCTAGGGTGGGATAAGCGCTTGGAGGACTTTCCTACCAAAAGCCTGGTCCTGGCCAGAGATCAGATCCAGTCTGTAATGTTGAACAAAGGTCGAGAATCTTGACCAGGTTGCAGCTTTGCATATTTGTTCTGGAGTGGCTCCTGCTTTTTCTGCCCACGAGGCTGCTGAAGCCCTTGTAGAATGAGCTTTAAGTTCTTTTGGTGGAGTTTTCTCCATCGCACTGTAAGCCTGCAGAATAGCTGCCTTGATCCATCTGGCGATCGTATTTTTTGACGCCTGTTTACCCTTTTGTTGACCGGCATACAAAACAAATAAAGCATCTGATAATCTGAATTCATTGGTCACTTCTAAGTATTGAAGTAGACACCTCCTAACATCCAGAAAACTAAATTCTTGCTCTTTGTCGTTTTTTGGTGAACTACAAAACGAAGGCAAAACTATATCCTGGGATCTATGAAAAGTTGACGTCACTTTTGGAGTAAATCCTGGATCTGTTTGAAGAACTATTCGATCATCATAGATCTTCAAAAAAGGTTCTTTAACTGATAAGGCTTGAATTTCTCCTATCCTTTGTGCCGTTGTGATGGCTACGAGAAAAAGAGTCTTTAAAGTCAATAATCGCAAAGATGTTTCTTGAAGTGGTTCAAAGGGGAATTTGATGATCCCCCTAAGTACCACCGATAAATCCCATGTGGGATATTTTTGTATCTTGGGCTTTTTGTATTTTGCTAATGCCCTGCAAAACCGAGAAACCAACGGGTCCTCCTGTAGTGTCCTTTCTAGATACACGGATAGAGCTGCAACCTGAACTTTCAGTGTACTTATAGCTAGTCCCTTGTCCGCGCCTTGTTGTAAAAACTCAAGGATAGTTGGAGTATCCATTCTCTGTCTTTGGTTTTCCGTGCACCAACTGTTACATTTTCTCCAGATCTTTCTGTAGATGGCTCTGGTGTTTGGCTTCCTGGCGCTCAGAAGTGTTGTCACTACCTTCTCTGAGAGTCCTTTTGATTTCAAAAGTTCCTCTTCAGTAACCAGGCCGTCCACTTGAAATGTTCCTGCTTTAGGCCTGTTAACGGACCCTGACACATCAGGTCTGTCCTGTGAGGTAGAAGCCATGGCTCGTCTGCTGAGAGACTGAGGAGTTGAGAGAACCAGGTTCTCTTGGGCCAGTATGGTGCAATTAGTATGAGTTTCGTTTGTTCTTGTAGAAACTTTATCACCCGTGGAATCAGATGAACCGGAGGGAAGGCATGGCACATTCTGAAGTTCCAGGGGTTCTGAAGAGAATCTATCCCAAGAGGTTGGTCTTGCTGGTTTAGCGAGAAGAAACACTTCACCTGAGTGTTCTTCCGAGATGCAAACAGGTCTATGTTTGGGACTCCCCAATGGACTGTGATTTCTTTGAAAACCTCTGGATGTAACACCCATTCCTCTTGGGAAATCTCCTGGCGGCTGAGGAAATCCGCCACTTGATTGTCTTCTCCTTTTAGATGGACTGCACTTATTGAAAGTAAGTTCCCTTCAGCCCACCGGCATATCTGGTCGGAGATGTGGCTCAGAGATGGACTTCTTGTTCCCCTCTTGTTTGTTTAGATAGGCCACTGCTGTGGCATTGTCTGAGAGTACCAGGATGTGATGATCTCTCAGCTGGTTCTGAAAAACCTCTATGGCCTTGGCTATCGCCATGAGTTCTCTCCAATTTGAGGATGCTATGGCTTCCTCTGGGGACCATCTCCCCTGAGCAGGTTGTCCTGCTAGGTGAGCTCCCCAACCCCAACAGCTTGCATCTGTGGTCAACTTCTGGGATATCGGAAATGACCAAGCCAGACCCTGGTTTAGGTTTGTGTGGACCCTCCACCACCATAGTGATCTCTTTACTGACGCTGGGAGTAACACCAACTTGTCCAGATCTCCTTTTTGTTTCTTTAAGATAAAAATTTGAAGGGGTCTTAGGTGAAATTTTGCCCACTGTACTGCCGGTATTGATGATGTCATCAATCCCAGAACCGACATCAGTTCTCTGATTGTTATGGGAAGGTTGTTCTGAATAGAACCCACTCTCTTGATGAGGTTTTGGATTTTTTCTTCTGGAAGAAAAGTTCTCTGTTCTGTTGAACTGAGCAGATATCCCAGGAACCAAATGTTTTGGGTGGGACAAAGATTTGACTTTTCCAAGTTTAGGATCCACCCAGCGACTTCAACCATAGTTGAGCTTCGTTGAGGTTCCTTATCAGCTGCGTTTCTGATGGTGCTGCGAACAATAGGTCGTCTGGATACGGAACTACCATCATCTTTTTTAATCTTAGAGGGGCTAGAACTTCTGCCAACACTTTGGTGAATATCCTCGGTGATGAGGACAATCCGAACGGGAGAGCTCTGCTCTGAAAATGGTATTCCTTCCCGTCTATTTCCACTGCTAACCTGAGGTATCTCTGAGATTCTTCTCTGATGGGAATGTGAAGATGCGCGTCCCTGAGATCCATGGTCGCCATGAATGTTTGGGGCTGCAGAATGTTCTTGACTGAGAAAATGGATTCCATGCGGAACTTTTTGTATTGAATTGTTTGATTCAAGGGCTTGAGATTGAGTATTAGACGAAATTTCCCAGAGGGTTTCTTGATGACAAAAACGTGAAAGTAAAAACCCTTTCTTTTTTCCTTCTCTGGAACTGGGATAAGGACTTTTTGATCCACCATCTCCCCCAGCAACAGAGGTAAAGCTTTTGCTTTTTCGGAATCTCTGGGAAGCTTCGTCAATAGGAATCTCTCTGGAGGATGACAATTGAATTCCAGTGAATAGCCCTTTGCGATTATTTCTAGAATAAACTGATTGGCTGTTAGCTTTTGCCACTGCGGTAGGAAGGCAGCCAATCTTCCCCCTACTGGCACTTGGTTGTCACTGCTTGGTGGCCGGGTTAGCGGTGCCAAAGAGTGCGTTACTCTTTTGTTTTCCCTTATGACCCGACCAGTTCTTCTTTGGGAACTCTTTCTTCCCTTCTTGTGGACGATTTCTTTTCCCCGGAAAATATATTTTCTGTGGACATTTTCGCCTTTCAGCAGGAAAGGATTTTTTCTTATCTGCCGTTCTTTCCAAGGCCTCATCTAGGCCTGATCCAAAAAGCAAATTTCCTGTGAAGGGTAAATTGCATAACCTTGTTTTGGATGCGGCATCCCCTGTCCAGGTTTTCATCCAAATCGCACGCCTAGCTGCGACCGCTAGCCCGCCTGACCTTGCTGCTAGTTTAACGGATTCTGCAGAAGCGTCTGCAATGTAACCTACTGCTTTAGAGAGAATTGGGAGTGTCTTCAGTATCTCCTCTCTAGGCGTACCATTTTTTATATGCTCCTGCAATTGGGTTAGCCAGAATTCTAGGTTTCTTGCCACACAGGTGGTAGCTAGCGCTGGTTTTAAGCTAGCGACACTTGTCTCCCAGGCTCTTTTAGGATGATATCACCCTTCTTGTCCATGGCGTCTTTTAAATGCCCCATGTCTTCAAAAGCCAATGCCAAATTTTTTGAAATTTTTGAAAATGGCGCATCCAGTTTTGGATTTTTGTTCCAAACCTCCTTTGGATCGTCACTAAAAAAGGGAATCGTTTTTTGTGGCTTGCCGCAAAGAATGTTTTTTTCTCTGGATCCTTCCACTCATTCATCACGGTATCAGACATCACCTGATGAGCTGGGAATACTTTGGAATTCCTTTTCCTCAGACCTTGGTACATTAGGTCATGCTTGGAAGGTTCTTCCTTTTCATGTTCGATTTCCAGGGTTTCATAAATGGCCCCTAGTAAATCATCCACATCTTCAAGTGACAATTTGTAATTGGGAGCCTTCCTTCTTTCTTCACCCCCCTCCTCCTGTTCTGGTTCTGAGTCGTCACTTGCCAAAACGCTAGCTGCGCTGCTGCCCGCTCGCTCCCTCCCGGACTCATGCGACCCCAATGCGACTTCGGATCTGGGTGAGGCCATGGGAGAGGGGCTTCCAGAAAGAACTACCGGAGTTTTAACTTCTGAAATGAATTTTTTGAGATCCTTAAAGGTGTTAGCCATATCCTCCCTCACGGATCCAAAAATCTTCGCATAAACTGCGTCTGACTGTTTTTGTACCAGTTTGTCCATGCAAACTTGGCATAGCGGTTCAGTGTATACCAGAGGCATCTTGGCATTACACTTTACACACCGCTTCTTAGGAATGGGCTTTGGCTCTTTCAGTGTTTTCACCTGTGCAAAAGACACAAAAAATATAGGGGCCCCATGTCGGTGAGTCACATACTCCACCATACCGGTTACAGTGTTCACCCGGTGACACTACCCCTGTAAACCCCAGCTAAGCTAGTGCCACCACCATCTAGCTGCTGTCCCATAATATGAATACAAAGGTCACCACACTGGTGCCTACCTGTATCCTGCTGGTGCTTTCGCCTCCTGGGGCCTGGCCCGCCGAGATATCATCCTCCTCGAGCATCATGTCACACTGTGGCGTCCTATGCTGTCCCCTGCAGCCGCATCCATGTGTATCCCACCAGCCGGCCATTTGAGTTTTCCCCGCGCCTTTAAGGGGAAGGACCAGCTCCCCGGCGCACGCCGATGACGTCATCCCGCCCCGGAATTGATGCGCCTGCATCTTCCGGGTCAAGCTGTGTCAGCTTCAGGTGCACGCCCCCCCGCCGAAGCCGCCAAGGGGATGAAGAAATGGTGCCTTCTCCATGCCTGGGCACAGAAGAAAAACTTCAAACCGGGACACCTCCTGCACACCACCAAGAGGGTTGCCCGTGGCCACACACCGTCCTCCTCCACCCACACTGCACGGCTTTGGTAAGGTCATCTGACCCCCTGCCGCTCTAAGGCTCCACTGTCCTGTTTTTGTGAGTAGCTGCCTCGTATTCCTGCAGCTTTTACCCACAGGGAAAATGTGCTGCCCCAGCTGGACCCCTGCCCTGGTCAGCTCTTAAGAGATGGAGCCCCCTCTCAGGTCCTCTGGCAACATGTCTCCTCCGGACGGAGGAAACACTAAGACTGACCAGGGACCTGAGGGACTGCCTCTTGAAGGGGAGGGAAAGAATTAGTGGCAACGTGTTTCCTGATTGCGGGGAGGAGCTCCATCTCTCAAGGGCTGACTTGGAAGACGACTGGGGGAAAATACATTATAACTATACTGTGTATGTGTGTAATTATATATATATATATATATATATATATATATATATATATATATATATATATATATATATATATATATATCACACACACACATACACAGTGATACCTCGGTTCACGAACGCTTCTGTTCACGAACAACTCGGTTCACGAACAGAAAAGTTCATAAAAATATGCTCCGGTTCACGAATTCCGCCTCGGTTCACGAACAGGAGCCGCGGCCATTTTAATGCTATTTCCAGGCTGTCACATGGTCGTGACTTCCTGTAGGAAGACTGTGGAGAGAAGAAGAGACACAGAAAGAAGTACTGTGAGTACTCTGCAAACATTTTAAGTGATTTTTTAATGTGCTTTCTAGCACATACAGTACTGTACTACAGTACTGTACTTACTGTATTGTACAGTTCACTGGACACCCAATATGGCTCCCAAGAAGCATAGTGGAAAGAAGAAAGTGCGGAGCAGCAATGAAGGTGACAAGAACAGCAATGCAGGTGACAATGTGCAAAGTGGAAATGCAAGTGACAATGTGCAAAGTGGAAATGCAGGTGACAATGTGCAAAGTGGAAATGCAGGTGACAATGTGCAAAGTGGAAATGCAAGTGACATTGTGCAAAGTGGAAATGCAGGTGACAATGTGCAAAGTGGAAATGCAGGTGACAATGTGCAAAGTGGAAATGCAGGTGACAACGTGCAAAGTGGAAATGCAGGTGACAACGTGCAAAGTGGAAATGCAGGTGACAACGTGCAAAGTGGAAATGCAGGTGACAAGAATGTGCAGCGCAAGCATGGTGGCAAAAAGAAAGTGAAGAGCAGTAGTAAAAGGTGACAGCAAGGTTGTGAAGAAAATAACTATTGAGCTGAGCCTGCAGCTAGGAGACAAAGGAGAGAGGAAACCCCTGAAGGAGATCCCCCTGATGTCCTTATGGAGGGGGAAGCCAGAAGTCACCTCAAGCAAGGTTAGTGTCCTCTCTTTATACATTACTATACTGTACTAATGTGTATTGTAATTTGTTTCATATTTTTGTGCTTAAAAAACCCCCAAAAAAAGGTCAGCATGGATTAACCGGATTTACATTGAACCCTATGGGAAAATGTGCCTCGGTTCGTGACCAATTCGGTTCGCGACCAGAGTCAGTTCACGAATTAAGTTCGTGAACCGAGGTATCACTGTATGTATGTATGTATGTATGTATGTATGTATGTATGTATATATATATATATAAAAAAATAATATCACACACAGTACAGACCAAAAGTTTGGACACACCTTCTCATTCAAATAGTTTTCTTTATTTTCATGACTATGAAAATTGTAGATTCACACTGAAGGCATCGAAACTATGAATTAACACATGTGGAATTATATGTAACAAAAAACTGTGAAACAACTGAAAATATGTCATATTCTAGGTTCTTTAACCACTTCAATACCCAGCCATAGACAATTGACGGCCTGGGATGGGATTTACCATCCTAAGTGGCCGTCAATTGACGGCCTGGGTATTGCAGGCGAATATCTGGACGATGCCTGCAGCCAGAGGCATCATCCAGATATCCATCTCTTCAGCCGGCGATTCTGCACAAAGTAAGAACGATCATAGCGGCGGTTCCGCCGCTTGATCGTTCTTACAGGCCGCGGGAGGGGACATCCGGTGCTTCTCCGGGCTTACCTGTACCTTCGGGGGCCCGGAGAACGAATCGTCGGCGGCGGCAGGAAGCATAGAGATGACTGGTGACCAGATGGTCACCAGTCATCTCTATGACCGTCGGCGGACCCGGGCGCGATCTGATGACGTCACGCCCGGGTCCCCGTATGTAAACAAAGCCGCGATTGCGGTTCTAAGTCACCATTCATGAGATCGGTGAATTTTTTTTCACCGATCTCATGGTTTCCAGCCTGGAGGTGAGATGTGAGGTCTTATTGACCCCACATCTCTCCATAAAGAGGACCTGTCACACACATTTCCTATTACAAGGGATGTTTACATTCCTTGTAATAGGAATAAAAGTGGAAAAAAAAAAAATAAATGAAAAAAAGTGTAAAAATAAATAAAATATAAGTAAAAAAAAAATAATAAAAGATAAAAAAAAAATGAAAACGCCCCTGTCCCCGATAGCTCGCGTGCAGAAGCTAACGCACACGCAAGTCCCGCCGACATATGTAAACGCCGTTTAAACCACACATGTGAGGTATCGCCGCGTGCGTTAGAGTGCCAGCAACTAATCTAGCACTAGATCTCCTCTGTAAATCTAAACTGTAACCTGTAAAAAATAAATAAAGCGTTGCCTAGGGAGATTTTTAAGTACCGAAGTTTGGCGCCATTCCATGAGTGTGCGCATAATTAAAGCGTGACATGTTGGGTCTCTATTTACTCGGTGTAACATAATCTTTCACATAATACAAAAAAATTGGGCTAACTTTAGTGTTTTGTTATTTTTTTAATTCATAAAACAATTTTTTTTACAAAAAAAAGCGTTTGAAAAATAATTGCGTAAATACCGTGCAAGATAAAACTTTGGAATGACCGTCATTTTATTCCCTAGGGTGTCTGCTAAAAAAAACATATATAATGTTTGGGGGTACTGTGTAATTTTCTAGCAAAAGAATGATGATTATTACATGTAGGAGAGAAGTGTCAGAATAGGCCCGGTATGGAGGTGGTATAAAAGCCTAGTATTGAAGCGGTTAAAGTAGCCACCTTTTGCTTTGATTACTGCTTTGCACACTCTTGGCATTCTCTTGATGAGCTTCAAGAGGTAGTCACCTGAAATGGTCTTCCAACATTCTTGAAGGAGTTCCCAGAGATGCTTAGCACTTGTTGGCTCTTTTGCCTTCACTCTGCGGTCCAGCTCACCCCAAACCATGTCGATTGGGTTCAGGTCCGGTGACTGTGGAGGTCAGGTCATCTGGCGCAGCACCCCATCACTCTCCTTCTTGGTCAAATAGCCCTTACACAGCCTGGAGGTGTGTTTGGGGTCATTGTCCTGTTGAAAAAGAAATGATGGTCCAACTAAACGCAAACCGGATGGACTAGCATGCGGCTGAGGGATGCTGTGGTAGCCATGCTGGTTCAGTATGCTTCAATTTCGAATAAATCCCCAACAGGGTCACCAGCAAAGCACCCCCACACCATCACACCTCCTCCTCCATGCTTCACGGTGGGAACCAGGCATGTAGAGTCCATCCGTTCATCTTTTCTGCGTCGCACAAAGACACGGTGGTTGGAACCAAAGATCTCAAATTTAGACTCATCAGACCAAAGCACAGATTTCCACTGGTCTAATGTCCATTCCTTGTGTTCTTTAGCCCAAACAAGTCTCTTCTGCTTGTTGCCTTTCTTTAGCACTGGTTTCCTAGCAGATATTTTACCATGAAGGCCTGATTCACACAGTCTCCTCTTAACAGTTGTTCTAGAGATGTGTCTGCTGCAAAAGGTGGCTACTTTGAAGAACCTACAATATGACATATATTTTCAGTTGTTTCACACTTTTTTGTTATGTATATAATTGCACATGTGATAATTCATAGTTTTGATGCCTCCAGTGTGAATCTACAATCTACAAGAAAACTCTTGAAATGAGAAGGTGTGTCCAAACTTTTGGATTATACTGTGTGTGTGTGTGTGTATATATATATATATATATATATATATATATATATATATATATATATATATATATATATATATATATATATATATATATATATATATATATATATATATATATATATATATATATATATATACTAGCCGAATACCCAGCGTTGCCCGGTCTTCCTATCTTAACCTTTTGGGGAGGAAAATCATAGTTATATAAATAAATAAATAATAAATAACACAATGTTTAATTTTAGAAATTTGACAGATAAAAATATGAATATTTACTATTTGATTAAAGAGTGTTGTATTTCATAACTTTTTCCTTTTCAGTTTGTGAATGTTGAAACAGAGCAAAATATGGTACAATGAAGCAGATTAGTACCAACTCACAGACCTTTAAAAAGTGTGGTTAACTCAACTGACATTATTGCAATACTTGTTTGTATACTATATTCTTAGTTTCTCCCGCATTTGCTAAAATGAACAAATTATTTGGGGAACCCACCCTGGAGCACGCTACATAAAGTTGCCCATGTGAAAAACATGGTGATCTTAAATCAACTCCGCAGTACCAAATGGACTGCCCTTGTGACTTGTTGATCGTGACGGAAAATGCAAGCGTCACTGGGAGTTGTAGTCTCTTGAAACTAAAAGGCAGATCTGTTGGAATAAGAGGTATTCGTGGAATAAAAACTGTTTCTCCCTTTCCCTTTCCTGTCAAAATAGTAGCTTCCAACACATTAGGCAACATGTTTTTCATACACAGCCTTGTTCCATTGCACAGTTTTGGTGGGTCAAGGTTTCGTAATAAAAAAATAGGACATCCAACTTTAAGTGATAGGCGATGTTGTGGCAATCCAGCTGGATCAAGGGAATTCAGGAATTCTGGTGGGAAATTCACATCCTCATCGGCATCTACTACGGTATCTAAAGATTTGTACTCAGTAACTGCTCCTGGTATCATAGAAAGTATTAGATTGTTAATTTCACGGACATCCTCATTTTTAGCAGCAAGAATAGCCCTCTCACACAACCAGTTTAGATTGCCTAAGTTGTCTGAAATATTATGGTATACTGCATCTATTAGTTCTGCAACTGACAATACCAGTTTGCGAAAATCAGAGGGAAGTTTTACGTTTCCTGAAGATTCAACTGGTAGTCTACCCTCTCCGATTTCAAGAAAATTGAGCATTCTCATCCCTTGGAAGTACTCTCATATTTTCTTTTAATTTGATTTTTCTGACTCTTTTCCACAAAACTGAATGCTTTAAACAGGCATATATTTCATCTGCTGGTGTTGATTTTGAAATGATAGGCAGGGTTTGTCTAAAGTCTCCACAGAGAAGCACCAGAGCTCCTCCCATAAAGTTATTATTCCCTCTCAAATCTTTAAGAGTTATGTCAAGGGCCTCGAGAGCTTTTCTGTGGGCCATGGTGCATTCATCCCAGATGATTAATTTGCAAAACCGCCGTTTGGAAGTTATGAAGTAACATGTATTTCCCATAGAGTTGAATGGGACTTTAAAGAAAAACCCCGACCATGGCAAATGGGGGTGGGTAAGGGTTAAACCACCTATCCTATGTTTGTTGCTGACATATAAGTAACATGCGTGCCAAGTTTCATGTTAATATCTTTAGCCGTTTGGACGTGATGCTGGAACATACATACACACACACACACGTTGAGTTTTATATATATAGATACACACATACATACATACATACATACACACAATATCACATCTATACATACATAAACACATATAGTTATTATTTATATCAATCTTTAAGCTTGCTTTTGCTGATATTAAGAGGAAAGAAACTTCCTTCTTCACATCACAGCAGCTTCTCACTTATATTCTCAACCTCTGAGCTGGAGAATCTGGGACTGAGATATTTTACGGAGATAGCCAGTGAGATCCTCAGATCTCACCTTCAAACTGGTCATCTGTGTAAAAGTGAATGACAGAAGGGTGTGTCTTGAGATGAGAAGTGAAAAACATGTTCTCCACTCCTCATCTCAGCTTCATAAACTGGCACACCTGAGAAATCAGCCGTGATCATCAGGATCTCAGCTCTTCTCAGTTTGATAAACGTACACCTAAGTGAGCTCACCCCTCACTCTGGACATATAGGGCCAGATTCAGATACACTTAATATTGCACTGCGTAATCGATTTTTGCCCGTACGCTACGGCGGTGTAGTCTATTTCTCGCCGCGTAATCGAAATACGCGATTAGGGGGCGTGAAGCATTTAAATTAGGCGCGTCCCCACGGCGATCGAACTGCGCATGCTCCGTTCAGAAATTTCCCGCCGTGCATTGCGCGAAATCACGTCGTTACGTCATTCGTTGTTTGAGTAGCGTCGTTTACGAACATTCCTATTCCCGGACGACTTACGTAAAAAATAATAAAAGACGTCGGAAAACGTAGAAATTCGACGCGGGAACGACGGCCATACTTAACATGGGCTGTCGAATATTAAAGCAGCAAAAAGCTGGTATAGTGTTACGCAAAAAAAAGATGACTAAAGGTGCCGTAAGAGATTGCGATAGACGTTCGTAATTTCTGGGATAGCCGGCAAAAGCTCATTAGCATACCCCGACGCGGAAAACGAGGGGAAGTCCACCCAGTGGCCGCAATTTTATTGCAGCGTAGATCCGAAGGCGTACGAACACGTAATCCAGTCGAATTGAAGCCCGCAGCAGTCTATTCATGGTTTGAGGTTTCCGACTAGCTAAAAAACGTGCGTAATTTAAAATTACTCCAGTCTAACACCAGTTAGACAGGAGTTACGGCTCTCTGAATCTGGCCCATAGTATATTTTGTTTCCGGCCGACTATCAGATGGTATAGTTTAGAGGTAGTTATTTAAACTCTTCACCATGGAAGCTCAGACAGTACATTATGGAGCATAGCAATAAAAACGAGAAATGCACACTGCGCAATGTCCTCCTAAAATTGAAAACTATTTATTAACCACCTCAATACTGGGTACTCCACCCCCTTTCTACCCAGGCCAATTTTTAGCTTTCAGCACTGTCACACTTTGAATCAGAATTGCTCGGTCATGCAACACTGTACCCAAATGACGAAATTTTTATAAAAAAAAAAAAATCACACAAATGGAGCTTTTCTTTTGGTGGTATTTAACCACTTAAGGACCCCTTCATGCCGATATACGTCAGCAGAATGGCACGGCTGGGCACATCGACGTACCTGTACATTGCCCTTTAAGCCCAGCCGTGGGTCACGCGTGCACGCGAAGCTCTGGGACCGCGGGACTCGCGGATCCGATCACCGCTGGAGTCCCACGATCGGTGCCCGGAGCTGAAGAACCTGTAAACACAGCTTCCCCATTCTTTACTGTGGTGCCCGCATTGATTGTGTGTTCCCTTACATAGGGAATCACAATCAATGACATCGCATCTACAGCCACACCCCCCTACAGTTAGAAAAACATATGAGGTCACACATAACCCCTTCAGCGCCCCCTAGTGGTTAACTCCCAAACTGCATTATAAAATGGTCCCAAAAATGTGTAAAAATTGTCCGAAGTGTCCGCCATAATGTCGCAGTCACGAAAAAAATTGCCGATCGCCGCCATTAGTATTTTTTTTCTAAAAATGCAATAAACTATCCCCTTTTTTGTAAACGCTATAAATTTTGCGCAAACCAACCCATAAAATTGCAATTTTTTTTAAATAAAAATAGGTAGAAAAATATGTATCGGGCTAAACTGAGGGAAAAAAAAAAGTTTTTTTTATATATTTTTGATGGATATTTATTATAGCACAAAAGTCAAAAATATTGCATTTTTTCCAAAATTGTCGCTCCATTCTTGTTTATAGCGCAAAAAATAAAAACCGCAGAGGTGATCAAATACCACCAAAATAAAGCTCTATTTGTGGGGAAAAAAAGGACGCCAATTTTGTTTGGGAGCCACGTCGCACAACCGCGCAATTGTCAGTTAAAGCGACGCAGTGCCGAATCGCAAAAACTGTCCGGGTCCTTTAGCTGCCTAAAGGTCCGGGTCTTAAGTGGTTAATCACCACTGGGGTTTTTATTTTTGTGCTACAAGTGAAAAAATAACTTTTTTTTTGTTTTTAAAAGCATTTTTCTTAGCTTCTGTTACAAAATTTTGCAAATACCGTATAAGCAGAGTTTTTCAGCACATTGTGCTGAAAATACCCCCCTCAGCTTATACTCAAGTCATGGCTGTACATAGCGTCAGAGGAGAGTCGCGCAGCGGCGGCAGAGGAATGGGTCTGTGTCCGACTGCCGATGAATGGGCCAAACATAACATCCCCTGCCACTGCGCGCCTCTGACCATCAGTGAATCAGTCAGTGACCTGTCTTGGTCTCACCATGTGACCGTCCTACATATTATTTTATATATCTCACACACACACACACACACACACACACACACACACATATACCCACACACATGAATATATATATATATATATATATATATATATATATATATATACACACACACACACACACTATATTATATATACACACACACACACACACAGTGCCTTGCGAAAGTATTCGGCCCCCTTGAACTTTGCGACCTTTTGCCACATTTCAGGCTTCAAACATAAAGATATAAAACTGTAAATTTTTGTGAAGAATCAACAACAAGTGGGACACAATCATGAAGTGGAACGAAATTTTTTGGATATTTCAAACTTTAACAAATAAAAAAACTGAAAAATTGGGCGTGCAAAATTATTAAGCCCCCTTAAGTTAATACTTTGTAGCGCCACCTTTTGCTGCGATTACAGCTGCAAGTCGCTTGGGGTATGTCTCTATCAGTTCTGCACATCGAGAGACTGAAATGTTTGCCCATTCCTCCTTGCAAAACAGCTCGAGCTCAGTGAGGTTGGATGGAGAGCGTTTGTGAACAGCAGTTTTCAGTTTTCACAGATTCCCGATTGGATTCAGGTCTGGGCTTTGACTTGGCCTTTCTAACACCTGGATATGTTTATTTGTGAACCATTCCATTGTAGATTTTGCTTTATATTTTGGATCATTGTCTTGTTGGAAGACAAATCTCCGTCCCAGTCTCAGGTCTTTTGCAGACTCCATCAGGTTTTTTTCCAGAATGGTCCTGTATTTGGCTCCATCCATCTTCCCATCAATTTTAACCATCTTCCCTGTCCCTGCTGAAGAAAAGCAGGCCCAAACCACAATGCTGCCACCACCATGTTTCACAGTGGGGATGGTGTGTTCAGGGTAGGGTTGCCACCTCATCCCTTTAAAACAGAACACATATTAATTACACAGGTTCTGTGGCTGATTAAGGTGGTAATTAAATTCACTTGGTGCCTTATCTGCAATAAATTAGCCTCAGAACCTGTGTAATTAATATGTGTTCTGTTTTAAAGGGATGAGGTGGCAACACTTTTTATGGATATCTTTAAGAAATGGCTTTCTTCTTGCCACTCTTCCATAAAGGGCAGATTTGTGCAGTATACGACTGATTGTTGTCCAATGGACAGAGTCTCCCACCTCAGCTGTAGATCCCTGCAGTTCATCCAGAGTGATCATGGGCCTCTCTGATCAGTCTTCTCCTTGTATGAGCTGAAAGTTTAGAGGGACGGCCAGGTCTGCGTAGATTTGCAGTTGTCTGATACTCCTTCCATTTCAATATTATCACTTGCACAGTGCTCCTTGGGATGTTTAAAGCTTGGGAAATCTTTTTGTATCCAAATCCGGCTTTAAACTTCTCCACAACAGTATCTCGGACCTGCCTGGTGTGTACCTTGTTCTTCATAATGCTCTCTACGCTTTAAACAGACCTCTGAGACTATCACAGTGCAGGTGCATTTATACAGAGACTTGATTACACACA
Source organism: Rana kukunoris (assembly GCA_029574335.1). Classification (NCBI taxonomy): domain Eukaryota; kingdom Metazoa; phylum Chordata; class Amphibia; order Anura; family Ranidae; genus Rana; species Rana kukunoris. The sequence continues at coordinate 49,151,988 of CM056060.1, forward strand.
GGTGGATTCTATTTATCATCATTAGTCATTTAGGTCAACATTGGATCATTCACGTGATCATTCACGTGATCCTCTTCGGTTCCCAGCCTGGCCATTGATTGGCTAGGCTGGATGGATTGATAGCAGCGCAGCCATTGGCTGGCGCTGCTGTCAATCACAGCGGATGATGCGGCACACTGGGGGGCGGGGCCGAGTGATACAGTCGGCGGCTATACCCGCCGCTGTATCACGGGAGCGCGCTCGCAAAAGCTTTTGCCAGCAGGAGCAGAGACAGCCGCCGAGGGACCCCAGAAGACAGGGATAGAGGACACTCTGTGCAAAACGAGCTGCACAGTGGAGGCAAGTATAACATGTTTGTTATTTAAAAAAAAAAAAAAGTTTGCCTTTAGTGACCCTTTAACATTCTACAAGGAAGTGAGCTGTCATCTACATAGGGGGAAGCCTGTGGATGTGGTGTATCTGGATTTTGCAGTACAGTTCCCCAGGCTTTTGTTCACTGTCAGGGCGATAAGGATGTGGAACTCTCTTCCACAACTGTCAGCACGGAGCATTGATATTTTTAAAAGACTTTTGGACGTGCATCTTAACCACATGCTGACCGCAGCACGCCGATATACGCCGGCAGAATGGCACAAGGACGTATATATACACGTCCCCTTTAAGAAGCGGCATTGTGGACACGTGCGCTGCGAGCTCAGTGACTCCGACCGTGACTCGGTGTCCGCAGGCATATCCGCGATTGTCTCACGGAGAGGAAGAAGTGGGAAATGCTTATGTAAACAAGCATTTCCCAGTCTTCCTAGTGATCGGAAGCTGTGATCACTGTCGTCTCACACATAGCCCATCCCCCCTACAGTTAGAACACATCCCTAGGCATACTTAACCCCTTCAGCGGCACCTAGTGGTCAACCCCTTCACTGCCAGTGTAATTTTCACAGTAATCAGTGCATATTTATAGCACTGATCGCTGTAAAAATGACAATGGTCCCAAAAATGTGTCAAAAGTGTCCGATGTGTCCGCCATAATGTCGCAGTCACGATAAAAATCACTGATCCCGTGGCGCCTTCGGGAGGACCCTTCATAACTGGGTGAACGAGCTGATCCGATGACATCTCTCCCCCCCCCCCCTTTTTTTTTTCTTTCCTTTTTTTTCCCTACCCCCCCCCCCCCCCTCTCTGTTTCCCATCTCCTTATCACTTTATTTTCTTTCTCTTTCTTTATCCCTTTCTTCTGTGAGCAGTCCTGTGACTCACCCCAGGCTTAGTGTTTTGCAAAGTCCTACTGCATGCTTCAATGAGTGAGTAAATTTGACTTCGGTTACGTGCTTACTATTGCTTAACAGTGTACCGACAAACCATATTCTTTTGTTTTGTTTTTCTTTTATTGCTGGAAGGTCTGTAATGTATGCAGGTTGTGTCCCATTTTGTACATCTTCCTCAATGCTATATCCCATGCTTTTGTATGTTGTAAGCAATTATTTTCAGTAAAAAGTTATTTGAGAAAAAAATCACTGATCGCCACCATTACTAGTTAAAAATAAAATAAAAAATTTATAAAAATGCCATAAATCTATCCCCCATTTTGTAGACGCTATAACTTTTGCGCAAAGCGATCAATAAATGCTTAATGCAATTTTTTTACCAAAAATATGTAGAAGAATACGTATCGGCCTAAACTGAGGCCAAAACTGAGGCCAAAATTGTCGCTCTATTTCTTTTTTACAGCGCAAAAACCGCAGAGGTGATCAAATACCACCAAAAGAAACTCTGGGCCAGATTCAGATACTCTACGCTGCTGTATTTCACCAGGCTCTACACCGAATCCTGGTAGATTTTTGCCCGTACGCTACGGCGGCGTAGTCTATTTCTCGCCGCGTAATCGAAATACGCGATTGGGGGGCGTGAAGCATTTAAATTAAGCGCGTCCCCGCGGCGATCGAACTGCGCATGCTCCGTTCAGAAATTTCCCGCCGTGCATTGCGCAAAATCACGTCGTTACGTCATTCGTTGTTTGAGTAGCTTAGTTTACGAACATTCCTATTCCCGGACGACTTACGTAAAAAATAATAAAAGACGTCGGAAAACGTAGAAATTAGACGCGGGAACGACGGCTATACTTAACATGGGCTGTCTAATATTAGACCAGCAAAAAGCTGGTATAGTGTTACGCAAAAAAAAGATGACTAAAGGTGCCGTAAGAGATTGTGAATGAAGATCGTAATTTCTGGGATCGCCGGCAAAAGCTCATTAGCATACCCCGACGCGGAAAACGACGGGAAGTCCACCCAGTGGCCGCAATTTTATTGCAGCGTAGATCCGAAGGCGTACGAACACGTAATCCAGTCGAATTGAAGCCCGCAGCCGTCTATTCATGGTTTGAGGCTTCCGACTAGCTAGAAAACGCGCGTAATTTGAAATTACTCCAGTCTAACACCAGTTAGACAGGCGTAATGGCTCTGTGAATCTGGCCCTCTATTTTTACCCAATTTTGTGGGTACAACGTCTGACGTGCAATTGTCAGTTAAAGCGACGCAGTGCTGAATCGCAAAAAGTGGCCTGGTCTTTGACCAGCAAAATGGTTCAGGTGTTTAAGTGGTTAAAGAACACAACATACAGGGATATGGGAAAAGATTACTGACACAAGTACACTATACAGGTTGAACTGGATGGACTATTGTCTTTATTCAATCTTACCTACTACATATTTATGTAACTATGAATGCCTGTTTTATCCTACGGATTTGTAAATAGATCTCTTTTAATAAATAAATAAATACATTTTCTTTTTATTGCTATGCTTCATAATGTACAGTTTAAGCTTCCATAGCGAAGAGTTTGAATAACTACCTCTTAACTATACCATCTGATAGTTGGCCGGAAACTAAATATACTATATACTAGAGCTGCACGATTTTGGCCAAAATGAGAATCACAATTTTTTTTGCTTAGAATGAAGATCACGATTCTCTCACGATCACGGCGTAAAATCTTTTACATTAATACAAATATATATTTTGCATAATTGCACTTTATTTTGATTTATTGTACAGAATGATATATATGCAGGGATTCACTTTTTCACATACTTAGCGCTGCACTTTACTATCTACATTTCCCTGTGCTGCCTAGTGACAGGACACTGACCTACTGATCCCTGTAATCGGGAGCAGTGATCAGTGTCGTATCACATGTAGCCCAGGCCCCTCACAGTTACAATCACTCCCTAGGACACACTTAACCCCTTTCTCGCCCTCTACTGATTAACCCCTTCACTGCCAGTGTCATTTACACAGTAATCAGTGGCATTTTTATAGCAATGATCACTGTATAAATGACAATTGTCCAAAAATAGCGTCAAAAGTGTCCTATGTGTCCGCCATAATGCTGCAGTCACGATAAAAATTGCAGATCACCACCATAACTAGTAAAAAGAAAAATATATAATAAAAATGGCAAAAAACTACCACCTATTTTGTAGATGCTATAATTTGTAGACATTATAACGCTTATTGCGATTTTTTTTTACATATCGGACTAAACTCGGGAAATTTTTAGGGGAAATTACAGCAAAAAAATATTTATTTATTTTCAAAATGTCCGCTCGCTTTTTTTGTTTATACCGCAAAAAATAAAAACTGCAGAGGTGATCAAATACCACCAAAAGAAAGCTCTATTTTTACTCAATTTTGTGGGTACGCCTCACGTGCAATTGTCAGTTAAAGCGACGCAGTGCCGAATCAGAAAACATGGCCCAGTCATTGGGCAGCCAAATCCTCTGGGGCTGAAGTGGTTAAAGTGGAACTTCAGTAATTTTTTTCATCTTTCCAGCTATTACATTTTCTGCCCTTGCTGTTTTAACTTTGGGTAGTAAAACATTTTTTTTCTGCCAGTAAATACCTTATACAGCCCACTTCCTGTTTCTTGTCTGGTAAAAAGCCTAGGCTTTTGACATCATGCACAGCGCTCACTCTCATGATAGTTTGCCAGGAAGGTAGGGGGGTGAGTCATAAGAGGGCCAATAAGAGCTGCAGAGCTGGAGGTGCGTGTCTGTAAATCCAGAAGGTGAACAGGCAGCAGCATCAGCTGCCCACAGTTAAAATGGTTTCAGCCAGACTCAGTGGAGGGAGATTTCTGCAGCATATTTGGCAAGTAGAGAATCACAGTATCTATAATATAATATGCAAAGTGGTTGGAGGGAAGATTCAGAATGGCAAAGATGCTTCTATTACAAATTATGTGAGTAGGCTACAGTCCCTCTTTAAGGATTATATATTGGGACTGTTTTTTGTGCTTTGGATTTTGATCCTTACTTTTTCTTGCATGACGGCACCGATTATATGAATTGGTTTAATACATTTAATGTGTTATGGATGTATTTATTTCACTACATGCACTTTATCATACAATTAATGGCAGCGCAACACTTTTGTCATGTTTCTCCATTATATCCACATAAACTGTTAAAGTGATATTAAAAAGTATTTTTTTTTTTTTAAATAACAAACCTGTCATACTCACCTGCTCTGTGCAGTGGTTTTGCACAGAGCGTTCCTGGCCCCTCCCTCCTGCCAAGTTCCCCCAAAGCAAGCTCGTTTCCAAGCTGCAGCTCTGCGTGTCCATTCACAAACACAGGGGTCGACAATATCCGGGCGCCAGGTCGCAATTGCGACCAGAAATTGTGACCTGGCGCCCGCGGCAGCTGGTAATTGAGACGGCGGATTTGCGGCCAAAATTACCGGCCGCCGCGATCACGCGGCGGGGGAGCACAGAGGCACAGGATCCTGTGTCTCCGTGCGCCCCCGCCGCGCGATCGTGGCAGGTCCGCGAGGACCGGTAATTGAGGCCGAGGCTTTGCTGCCTTGTTAAGTCCCAAGCTCTTCCTTCTGTGAGCTGGTGCCATCTGGTGGTGGCCGTTGGCATTACATTAAACCGCAATTCTAATGTCATTTTTCACTATTTTCACTGCCATCTCCTTCCCTCTAATTAGAACCCCCAAACATAATATATAGAGAATAAAATGGCGATCGTTGCAATACTTTGTGTCATGCCGTATTTGCGCAGCTGTTTTACAAGCGCACTTTTTTGGGAAAAAAATACAATTTTTTTAGTTAAAAAAAATGAAACAGTAAAGTTATCCCAATTTTTTTTTTTATATTGTGAAAGATGATGTTACGCCAAGTAAATTGATACCCAACATATCACGCTTCAAAATTGCGTCCGCTCGTGGAATGGCGACAAACTTTTACCCTTTAAAATCTCCATAGGCGACGTTTAAAAAATCTACAAGTTGCACGTTTTGAGTTACAGAGGAGGTCTAGAGCTAGAATTATTGCTCTCGCTCTCAAACGATCGCGGCGATACCTCACTTGTGGTTTGAATACCGTTTACATATGCGGGCGCTACTCACGTATGTGTTCGCTTCTGCGCGCAAGCTCGTCGGACAGGAGGCGCGTTTTCTGGCTCCTAACTTTTTTAGCTGGCTCCTAGATTCCAAACAAATTTGTCAAGCCCTGCACAAACAGAGCCGCTACATGGCCCTGCCCCTTCTCTCTTCCAATTGGCTCACTTGCTGTGACTGACAGCAGCGGGAGCCAATAAGTTCAAAAGCCTAATCTCTCATGCACATTGCTGGATCAAGAGGGGGCTCAAGTAAGTATTATGGGGGCTGCTGCACAGAGGTTTTTAACCTTTATGCACTTTAAAGTATCCAATGAGTGTGGTAAATGCCTATGTATTGCTGGCAGATATGTTGTTCGCCAACTACACAAACAGATATATAGCTACTTGTGAAAGAAGAGGGCAGAGAGAACATGTGACACCACTGAATATGGCTAAAGACAACAACTGCGTAAGAATTAAACATTGGGCCAGATTCACAGAGCCCTTACGCCTGTCTAACTGGTGTTAGACTGGAGTAATTTCAAATTACGCGCGTTTTCTAGCTAGTCGGAAACCTCAAACCATGAATAGACGGCTGCGGGCTTCAATTCGACTGGATTACGTGTTTGTACGCCTTCGGATCTACGCTGCAATAAAATTGCGGCCACTGGGTGGACTTCCCGTCGTTTTCCGCGTCGGGGTATGCTAATGAGCTTTTGCCGGCGATCCCAGAAATTATGATCTTCATTCGCAATCTCTTACGGCATCTTTAGTCATCTTTTCGCTGCGTAAAACTATACCAGCTTTTTGCTGGTCTAATATTAGACAGCCCATGTTAAGTATGGCCATCGTTCCCGCGTCGAATTTCTACGTTTTCCGACGTCTTTTATTATTTTTTGTCGTCCGGGAATAGGAATGTTCGTAAACGACGCTACTCAAGCAATGAATGACGTAACGTACGGCGGGAAATTTCTGAACGGAGCATGCGCAGTTCGATCGCCGAGGGGACGCGCTTAATTTAAATGCTTCACGCCCCCCAATCGCGTATTTCGATTACGCGGCGAGAAATAGACTACGCCGCCGTAGCATACGGGCAAAAATCTACCAGGATTCGGTGTAGAGCCTGGTAAAATACGGCAGCGTAGAGTATTTCGATTACGCAGCGCAATATTAAGTGTATCTGAATCCGGCCCATTGTTTTTTTCTTTTTTGGGCTGGGTGTAACAAGATGTCTGCTGCTGTATACTGCAGCCGAAGGCAGGGTGTACCAAGATGGGCGTTGCACCATAGTTTTTTTTTTTTCAAATAAGTATTTTCCATGTGTAATTTTTCACAGCATTTCAGTGCCAGCCACCTGTCAGTGCCCACAAGTGCCAGTCAGTGCCATCAGTGCCCACAAGTGCCATCAGTGTCCACAAGTTCCACCTATCAGTGCAATCAGTGCCATCAAGTGCCATCAGTGCCCACATGTGCCACCTATTAGTGCCCATCAGCGCCAGCCACCAGTCAGTGCCCATAAGTGCTGCCCATCAGTGCCAGCCACGTGTCAGTGCCACCTATCAGTCGCCATCTGTCAAACTGTCACATGACATCAGTATCCGCGAGTACTTGAAAAAAAAAAAAAAAAGTATCGGTACTTGTACTCTGTCTTAAAAAAGTGGCATTGGGACAACCCTAATATCTGGTCTTAAAATATATCCCCACAAATCCAAAGTCCTAAATATTTGACTTTCATCTGAATTACAGGCACAATTACAAGACTCCCTTCCTTATAGCTGGTTGACAACACACATTACATATCTAGGAAACTCATTTATGGCAAATCCAGTGAACCTATATACAGCAAATTACTCACCCTTGGTGACTCAATTAACTACCCCAATGAAAAACTGGTCTTCGTTACCATTAGCATGGATGGGCAATATTACTGTGATTAAGATGACAATACTACCTAGGATCTTATACCTTTTCAGAGTACTCCCAATACAAGTCCCAGCATACTTCCTCCGCATTCTTTAACGCAAAGCTGCACAATTGATATGGGGGCAAACTTAAATCCCATCTACCTACAGGGCCAAGTGTTCCCAATTTCACAAAATACAACAACACTGCCCAATTACCTAAATACCACACTACCAAAGAGATTCCTTTTCGGGTTGCGATTGAATCGGTCGATTCGCTCTCTTTAGCAAATCTCCTATAGCTCACTCCTGCTCAACGCCGCACAATCACATTTGGGACAGGCTTAAAACTCGCTTCAGTCTCGGAACCCAACATAATCCCCTCCTCTCTTTCCTAAACAATCCCTCTTTCTACCCTGCTTGGACTTCCCCCATCCTCCTTTTCAGTATGGTCGAAAGCAGGTCTAATACGAGCCCATCATCTCTTCTAGTCCAACAACAATGTCCTTTTCCATGCTCTGTGATACATATACAGTGGGGATCGAAAGTTTGGGCACCCTAGGTAAAAAAAATTATTAATGTGCATAACGAAGCCAAGGAAAGATGGAAACATTTCCATCATTTACACTTTCAAAATTACAGAAAACAAAAAAAAAATGGTGTCTGCAAAAGTTTGGGCACCCTGCAGAATTTATAGCATGCACTGCCCCCTTTACAAAGCTGAGACCTGCCAGTGTCATGGATTGTTCTCAATCATCGTCTGGGAAGACCAAGTGATGTAAATCTCAAAGGTTTTAAATGCCCAGACTCATCTGACCTTGCCCCAACAATCAGCACCATGGGTTCTTCTAAGCAGTTGTCTAGAAAACTGAAACTGAAAATAGTTGACGCTCACAAAGCTGGAGAAGGCTATTATAAGATAGCAAAGCGTTTTCAGATGTCAATATCCTCTGTTCGGAATGTAATTAAGAAATGGCAGTCATCAGGAACAGTGGAAGTTAAAGCAAGATCTGGAAGACTAAGAAAAATATCAGACAGAACAGCTCGCAGTATTGTGAGAAAAGCAATTCAAAAGCCACGTTTGACTGCACGATCCCTCCAGAAAGATCTGGCAGACACTGGAGTTGTGGTACACTATTCCACTATAAAGAGATACTTGTACAAATATGGTCTTCATGGAAGAGTCATCAGAAGAAAACCTCTTCTACGTCCTCACCACAAAAACCAGCAAATGAACATATAGACAAGCCTGATGCATTTTGGAACCGATGAGGTTAAATAGAACTTTTTGGCCGAAATGAGCAAAGGTACGTTTGGAGAAGGAAGGGCACAAAATGTAATGAAAAGAACCTCTGTCCAACTGTTAGCATTGGGTTGATCAATCATGCTTTGGGGTTGTATTGCAGCCAGTGGCACAGGGAACATTTCACGAGTAGAAGGAAAAATGGATTCAATAAAATTTCAGCAAATTTTGGATGGCAACTTGATGCCATCTGTGAAAAAGCTGAAGTTAAAGAGAGGATGGCTTCTACAAAAGGATAATGATCCTAAACACACCTCAAAATCCACGGGGGATTACATCAAGAGGCGTAAACTGAAGGTTTTGCCATGGCCTTCACAATCTCCCGATCTCAACATAATTGAAAATCTATGGGTAGACGTTAAAAGAGCAGTGCGTGACAGACAGCCCAGAAATCTCAAAGAACTGAAAGACTTTTGTAAGGAAGAATGGGCAAAGATACCTCAAACAAGAATTAAAAGACTCTTGGCTGGCTACAAAAAGCATTTACAAGCTGTGATACTTGCCAAAGGGGGCAGTACAAGATATTAACTCTGCAGACGCCGAAACTTTTGCAGATGCCATGTTTTGTTTTCTGTAATTTTGAAAGTGTAAATGATGGAAATAAAATCTAACTTTTTTTTTGACATATTATAAGAATGTCTAATCTGTAATTTGATGCCTTTTGGAGATTTTTCCATCTTTCCTTAGCTTCGTTATGCACATTAATACAAATTTTTACCTGGGGTGCCCAAACTTTTGATCCCCACTGTAATCTACCACATAATGAAACCTTTAGGCATCTACAAATAAAACACTCTGTCCCAAAATCATCCTCCAAACTCAACAACTCCTAACTATACTACATTTGAACAGACTTGTAGTCTTATCTCAGATTTGTACAACAAACTGCTGTCTCACACACAACTTAACCCCCCCCCCCTATCTTATACTACCAAATGGGAGACTGATTTGAACCTCAACCTGAAGATTTAGATTGGACACAAATCTGGCAAGCCACAAAATCAGCAACACCAAATATTGCAGCCCTTGAAACTAAATTATAAAAAAAGGTACTTACAAGGTGGTACCTAGTTCCTACAAGAATTTCCCCCTCAATACCCCGCCCAATACTTCAGAGGTTGTAGCGGCATTGGTACACTCCATATATGGTGGACCTGTCCTATAGCCCTCGCCTTTTGGAAACTTGTATTCAATCTACTCTTCACCATGTTCAATACCACTTTATTACCTGACCCAACAGTAGCTCTCTTGAATATTAAACCACAAAATATAACACAATATTAATTCAAACTACTACTGTACGTCACAACGGCAGCAAAACAATCAAGTGTTAGCATGGAAATTACCCACACTATGAATAACATCGAGTAACACAGGCAATCATCCATGCTAAAAACAGATGCCATCTTTTTAGATAAACTTCCTACATTCGAATTACTGTGGCTCCCATGGATCTACCATCTACCACCAGGTTTTGACTACCCAACATCTCCCACTTCATTATTCATAATATATATCTAGTTAACTCTGATTCCCTCTGGAGATACCTCCCCTCTTCTAACTTTCCATTTACCCCACCCCTCCTTTATCCGTCTCTTACACCTTTTGTATTTTACCCTCAAATCACTTATGACCTATTGTTCTTCCAATGTACAAAAATGTAATTAAAACAAAAGGTCTCCCATCTCTTTCCAAGACAGTGTCAGTTGTTGAGAGAGCAGGACGCTCTCAAACGAGTCTCTCTCTCAGGGATAGCTCAGCCAGGCAGGGTCCTCCCACTGTGCGGCTCCAGGCCTCGCAGGCAAGCAGGGTTTCTACCTCCCTGTTCTTTGCTGCCACTACAGCAATTCACCTGTTTCTGAGTACCTCTGTTCGTTGATCCAGGCCTCCCCTGGATTCTCCTGGATTCTTCTCACTCCAGGTAAGAGCCTTACTGGGACCATTGACGGCCGTCCTTTTTAGGACAAGCCGTCACAAACATCCATGCCCCACGGCTCTCCCCTGCTCCTTCTTCCCCTCCTCGGTTGCTCCCCTGGGTGCTTTTTCCCGACAACCGCGCCAGCCTGTGGGGAATCGCGGGCGCCGCGATCTAGGAAAGACCGCGGCTTCACTTGCGGCCTAACGCCGCGCCGATCCCCACACGCTGTTATAGGCCAAGAAACCCCCCCCCCCTCGTTCCCCAGAAGCATCCCACACCGCTACCCCCGCTCGGGCGTCCTTTTCGCCATCCATCCCTACTAGCCACTGATCGCTGGGGACTCGCGGCTTCATCCGCGGCCTAGCGGCGCGCCGCTCCCCACCCCCAACCATCGGCACCTATTGCCCTAATCGGGCCAGGAAGCCCCTCCCTACCCCTGCAGAGTCCCCTTGCCCCCGATCATCCTTTGCAGCCCCCCAGGCGGCACAGACAGTGGTCTACTTAGCCTTAGTACCCCCCCAGCCTGGATCCTGCTGCCAGGTCGGTGGCCAGCTTGCTCCACCCAGCCCTATCTCCCCCCTTTCAAATCCATTTAAAACTTGATCCAGGGCTAACCCGATCGCCTCTTTAGGGGTCAGGAAGGAATTTTTCTCCCTACCACAGCATATTGGCACAGCGTGGTCAGGGTTTTTTTGCCTTCCTCTGGACCAAGCAAGGATCAGAGGATTCAGTTATCCTTGAGAATCCACCCCGCCCCACCCCCGCCATGGTTAATCGGCAATACTCGGCGGAGAACATTTGGGATCTGGAGCGATTTGCCGCAATTCTGTCGGCCGCTACCAAAAAGACCCTAAGAAATCTGCGACTTTTGAGGATCGAGCGACGATCGACTACCAAAAATCGCAGCCAGTTACCACAGCCGAAGCACATATCATGTGCTTTGATTAACACTAGATCGGCAGTAAAACACCGATTAGAAATCCATGATTTCTTATTGCAACATGACTTAGACTGCCTATTTATTACAGAGAGCTGGCTCACAGCCGACTGTAACACCATTCTAGGAGAATTGGTGCCATAAAACTACCGTATTATAACGGAAAATAGAATAGGGCAAAGAGGAGGAGGATTGGCGGTGATCCATAAGACGCATCTTGCGATCACAAAACCAAGCCCGCAAAACCCTCTTCCATTCATGGAAACCCTTACTCTTCAACTGCAAGTAAATTGCCAGGAGACCGTCCGGATTCTACTCTGCTATAGGCCACCCGGCCCAAAATCGCAGCTTCTCCCATCATTGACGGACTTTGTCTCCACTTATACCCTGAACAGCAAACACCTGCTGCTGCTCGGGGACTTTAACCTTTGGGCCAACTCCCTGCAAGACCCCGTTGCCGACGCCTGCATCAACCATCTGGAAGGATTAGGGCTTCAGCAATTAGTATGTGGGCCCACACATGCTTCAGGTCACACACACTCGATCTTATTTTCAGACAAGATCTGGAAATAAAAATCGTGGAAAATTAACCGTTGCCATGGACAGATCACCATGCAATTAAATTCATTATTTCCGAATTCCCCCCCTTAACAAAAACATCAAATCCAGTGACAACACACTGGACCAGATGTCAGAAGAAGCTCCACTCGGAACTCTTCAAAGTCACGTTAGGGGGAAAAATAAACACAATTCAGCCGCACCAAACGGCGGAAGAAACACTAGAGGCCATAAACACAGCACTATTGCAGTCAGCTGACTTGATAGCGCCAAAACGAAAGACCCAGATCCGGAAAAACAACTCCAGCTGGTTCAACAACCAGCTGGCGTTACTGAAGCAAGAGCGCAGAAGGGCAGAAGCCGCCTGGAAAAGAAGCTCTTCTGATGAGAACTACGTGATCTACAAGGCAATAACCAGAAAATACTACAAGCAAATCTTCGAGGCCAAGAAAAATTGTTTTTCTGAGGCCATCAACGGTGCCCTGAACCGCCCCCGCGAACTCTTCAAGCTGAATCCAGGATGTCTTGAAGCCCCCAACTTGGAAACACAAGAATTTTGTGATGAGTTATCGGATTGCTTCATTAACAAAATTGAAGCAATCCGGTACATTGTACCCCTACCCATTCACCTGGAGGCAAAGTGTAAACGCAAATAAACCACACAGGGTATTGAAATAGTTTGTTAGTTGGCCGCCGGGGGGGGGGTGTATGATCGCTTTTATAAAAGCGCCCCCCCTCCGGCGGGCTTCTGCGGGGGGTGGGTGCCGCTGTTCTTCGCCGCCGCCTGGTTCTCTTCCGCCGCCGGGGGGGGGGGGGGCGCTTTGATAAAAGCGCCCACCACCCGGCGGGCTTCCTTCGACATCTTCGGCGGCGTGGGGGGGGTCTTCTCCCGCTCTCCGGGGGTCTTCTCCCGCTCTCCGGGGGTCTTCTCCTTCTTCAGGTCTCGCCGCCGCTATCTTCGTGTGTTAGCGCAATTACTAGCGGCGGCGAGTCCCCTCTTCTGTGACGTCTTCTTCTTCTCTTCTCCAGATGTTGACGCGACGCTTCCTTCCGCTGTTATGGCGGGCGCGCAGCTCGCAGCGAGTTATATAGGCCTGTCTTGTGACGTCGCAGTCCCATCATGCTCCGGTAGGTACCACGTGGTACCTACCCACGTGCTACCTACCACGTGGTACCTACCGGAGCATGATTGGACTGCGACGTCACAAGACAGGCCTATATAACTCGCTGCGAGCCGCGCGCCCGCCATAACAGCGGAAGGAAGCGTCGCGTTAACATCTGGAGAAGAGAAGAAGAAGAAGACGTCACAGAAGAGGGGACTCGCCGCCGCTAGTAATTGAGCTAACACACGAAGATAGCGGCGGCGAGTCCTGAAGAAGAAGAAGACACCGGAGAAGACCCCCGGAGAGCGGAGAAGACCCCCGGAGAGTGGGAGAAGACCCCCCCGCCGCCGAAGATGTCGAAGGAAGCCCGCCGGGTGGTGGAAGAGAACCAGACGGCGGCGAAGAACAGCGGCACCCACCCCCCCGCAGAAGCCCGCCGGAGGGGGGGCGCTTTTATAAAAGCGATTATACACACCCCCCCACCGGCGGCCAACTAATAAAATATTTCAATACCCTGTGTGGTTTATTTGTGTTTACACTTTGCCTCCAGGTGAATGGGTAGGGGTACAATATACCCCATACTCATTCACTTAGGGTGGGGCGCCGGTATCTGGGGGCCCTCTTATTAAAGGGGCTTCCAGATTCCGATAAGCCTCCCGCCCGCATACCCCGACAACCAACGGCCAGGGTTGTCGGGAAGGGGCCCTGTCCTCATCAACATGGGGACAGGGTGCTCTGGGGTGGGGGGGGCACAGTGCGCCCCCTGCCCCAGAGCACCTGACCCCCCCATGTTGAGGGCATGCTGCCCGGTACGGCTCAGGAGGGGGGGGGGTGCGCTCGCTCGCCCCCACTCCCTTCCTGACCGGCGGGCGTGCTTTGGATACGGGTCTGGTATGGATTGTGGGGGGACCCCCACGCCGTTTTTTCGGCGTAGGGGGGGGTCTCCTTACAACCCATACCAGACCTAAGGGCCCGTTATGCTCCTGAGGGGGGAACCCATGCCGGGTTTTTATTTAAAATTCGGTGGGGACTTCCTTCTCAGGATTCATACCAAACTCCGCCCATGTGTAGAATTGGCGGGAATCCGCGTCGGATCCCCGTCGCTTCTATGACGGCTTTGTCTCCATCGCGGCAAGCCAGCTCGGCGCTGGCTCCCGCGATGGAGCTCGCAAGTGCTCAATCTCGCCTAGAAAGGGAGCGAGATTGACACAATATCCCAGTCACCTACTGTATATGAGGCACAGCCCATGTTAAGGTATGGACGTCGGAACAGCCGTCAAATTTTACATCGTTTACGTAAGGCGTACGTGAATGCGCCTGGGCGCAAGTTACGCTCACGTCGTATGCAGTGTTCGACGTACCTTAGGAATTCTAGCCGGCGTAATTCGGAGCATGCGCACAGGGATACGTTCACGGACGGCGCATGCGCCGTTCGTTTGGCCATGCATCTACATGGGGTCACGCTTCATTACCATACAACACGCCCCCTACCTGCCTACTTTGAATTACGTGGCCTTACGCTGGCCCATATACGCTACGCCGCCGTAACTTAGGATGCAAGTGCTTTGACAATACAGCACTTGCCTCTCTAAGTTGTGGCGGCGTAGCGTAAAAAAGATACGCTACGCCGCTCTAAAGATGCGCCGCCCTACGTGGATGGGCCAATGTGTTTTTCTCTCCAAAATCTGGCGTAAACCAGCAACCTTTCACAAAGCACATCACAATATATATATTTAGTTTTTAACGTCGCACAATATTTGAGCAGTGGTTTATAATAAAATGCACATTTCTGGGGGGAAAAAAATACACTTTAATTTTAGTACACACAAACACAATAGAAAACTAAATTGTTAGGTAAAATATAAACAATGATGTTAAGCTGAGTAGATAGAGAATAGGGTTGTCCCGATACCACTTTAAGACCGAGTACAAGTACCGATACTTTTTTTCAAGTACTCGCCAATACCGAATACCGATACTTTTTTTAATGTCATGTGACAGTGATGCATTGATGGCTGGCACTAATGAATGGGCAGTGAAAAAAAAATGGCACTGAAAAATGGCACTGAAAAATGGCACTGACAGACATCCTCTTCCATAACTGTAAAATGTGGTTTAAATTACAATAAAGGATGTGAAAATGGCACTTTGCAGCCTACAGTTATAGGTGGTACTGCTCTACTAATATGTATTAATCAAAAAAATTGTGAGAGGACATGGACTGTGACTCATTGGTGGTTACAGTACTGATTTATTCACTACATAAATAAGGCGATTGCCTGATCCGATACCTGGGAGAGCGAGGCAGCGTGTAATGCCTGTGTCCCTGTGTAATGCTCAGACGGCATAACTGGGAGAGAGGCAGCGTGTAATGCCTGTGTCCCCGTGTAATGCTCAGACGGCATAACTGGGAGAGAGGCAGCGTGTAATGCCTGTATCCGTGTATAATGCTCAGACAGCGGTCATCCAGTGTACAAAAGCCGCGCCTCTTCCTCGTCCGTGATAGGGGAACGCCTATCACGGACATCCTCTCATCCTCGTCCATGGGACGGCCGTTGTCTGAGCATTACACAGGGACACAGGCATTACACGCTGCCTCTCTCTCCCAGGTATCGGCCAGGCATCGGGAGCATTTGTGCGAGTACAAGTACTCGCGCAAATGCTCTGTATCGGTCCCGATACCGATACTAGTATCGGTACAACTCTAATAGAGAACATATGACAATTTAAAATTTCACAAGCCAATGAACTGGCGACAAACTACAGTACATTAAATTATTCATAAGCGCCAATGTCTGGCACTGGAATTATTGCGCTCACTCTGCCGTCTGTAGCCATACCTCACGCGTGTTGTGCAATTACCGTTTATATGCGTGTGCAAGACCTATGTGCGCATTTGCATTTGTGCATGAGGAGATAGAAAGCTCTAATACATTTTTTCTAATTTTTATTATTTTAGTTTAATTGGCAGACAGCCACGCAAGATGCAGTGTTTCCCGAGCTCCCTGACTGCACTCTAGAGCCTGGAAACAGTAGCAGGAATTCCCTTCCATGCTCTGTAAAAGTGATCAGTGATCCTGGTATGACCACTTCCACACAAGGACCTAGATGTATGTACGGGAGTCGAGAAGCTGTTAAAATCCTTACAATCTACATACAGTAGCTCACTCAAAAGGGATTGTTATTTATTCAACAAAAGCAGAGTTACTCTTTAAAGTGGTCAAAACCCTTATCTGGTGAAGTGATAGAGATAAAACAAATCCTCCTACCCAAGTTGTACCCATTTATCTGTAACACTCTCCTCTCTACGGCTTTTAAAAACACACACAGTATTTTACATGGCAATTCTAAGCTCTGAAAATCAGGTGGCGGGGATCTGAAGTCTCACACTGCAGAACTCAGTGAGAAGAGCTTTGAGCCCTAATTGGAGGGAAGAGACACACCCCTCCCCTTATAGTAGACGTAAAATACACAGCTGTGGCAGTAAATCACAGGCTGTGTACTGCAGCTTCTCATCACCAGTTATCTCTTGGAGTCGAGAAAAGCGGTTAGAAGTGACTAATGCAGAGACAAGTACACAGTAGAAGATGAAAAGCTTTGCTCATATTTCATGCCTAATGCCGCGTACACACGATCACTTTTTGTGATGTAAAAAAACTTTGTTTCGTGAGATAAAACAATGTTTTTCAAACTTCATTTTAAAAAACGACGTTGCTACACACCATCATTTTCTGAAAATGCACGGTTACGTACACCACGTTCAACGTCACTCTGTTCCATTGAAGCTTCTGTCTCATAACTTGCTTCTGAGCATGCGCGGGTTTAAAAACGTTGTTTTAAACGTTGTTTTGCCCACACACGATAATTTTTTTATGACACAAAAACGACATTCTGAAAAACGACATAAAAAAATTCAAGCATGTTCTGAAAAACTACCAAAAAAAAATTTGAACATGCTTCAATTTTTTATGTCGTTTTTCAGAAGACATAAAATTACGTTTTGTCCACACGCGATCATTTTAAATGACGTTTTTTAAAACGTCATTTTATTTCATCACAAAAAACGACCGTGTGTACGCGGCATAAGGCTTACAACCATTTTAACCACTTAAGGACCTCCGTACGCACATATACGACCACAGAATGGCACGGATGGGCACAAGGGCGTAAATTTACATCCTCGCCCAGTAGCGGGTCGGGGGTCCGATCGGGACCCCCTCCGCGGCGTGCGGAGGTCCCCGTGTCTCCGGGAGCGATCCGGGACGAGCGGGCGGATGTCGGTGTTTGCCCGCTCCCCCGCGATCGCTCCCAGCCAATAGCAGCGCTCCCCCCTTTGCGTCACTTCCTCCTCCTGTGTTTACACAGGAAGGGGGAAGTGATGTAATCTCTCATCGCAGCGGTATTTCCAACCGCTGCGATGAGAGGAACACCTCACAGTAAGTGTGCACCAACATTACACTGACACACACACATAGGCATACTTAACCCCTTGCGATCTGCCCCCCCACCCCCCCTGTCACAGTGTCACTGAATGCAGTGATCTAATCACTGCATTTAGTGTCAGTGTGACAGGCAGTGTAAAATCAGTTAGTGTTAGGTTCAGGATAGCCCCCCCACCCCCCCTAATAAAGTTTTAACCCCCTGATCACCGCCCTAGTTAACCCTTTCACTCCCTATTGCCAGCGTCACTAATCTATCATTTTTCTGATCGCTGTATTAGTGTCGTTGTTCCCGCTAGGTAGCTATTTTTTTTTATTGCGATTTTTTTTTTTTACTAAAGACATGTGGCTAAATAAATTTTGGCCTAAATGTTTGACTAAAATTTTGTTTATTTGATTTTTTTTTTAACAAAAAGTAAAAAATAGTGGGTTTTTTTCAAAAATGTCGCTCTATTTTTGTATATAGCGCAAAAAATGGATGTGAATTTTGTTTGGGAGCCACGTCGCACGACGGCGCAATTGTCTGTTAAAGCGACGCAGTGCCGAATCGCAAAAACACCTTGGGTCATTTACCAGCGTATTGGTCCGGGTCTTAAGTGGTTAAGGCCTGAATATATCAGTATTCATATAGGTTTTACAAACTCACCACTCTGGCAGCTCGTTCTTGCGATTCACATTTTCGGCAGAACCATGGTCCTGTGGGCACCTGCACAATCCCATAACATGCTGAAAGAAAGGATAAAGCGTTACAGGACTAAAAAGAAATGTCAATATGTGTATGTTGCAGTGCACAGCAGCCTTTAAAAGCTGATCTCCAAGTTTTAGTGAAGTATAATCACCAAGCTGGTCCAAACAAACTATTTACTAACAGACACAGCAACAATGTGTGCTGTATAAAGCTGAGGCTACATACAGATCTGTGTTTCAGCAGCTGGACGGGAAGGTTCCATCCCGCTGCCAAAACAAAATCGAGTCAGAGTGAGCACTGCTCTGCCATTCACAGGAAGCTTTGTATTTTATGAATAAATACAAAGCTTCTTCTGACTGGCTGAGACAGAGCTTGTGACTTCATCAGCCAATCAGAGGAAGCATTGCATTCCTTCACAGAATACAAAGCTTGTTCTGAATGGGTGAGTAGTGCTCAGCCCTACACAATTTGCTTCCGGGAGTGGGATGAAAGTTCCCATCCCGCTGCAGGAACACAGCGCTGCACATTGTATGTACAGTAGCTGAGGCTACATACAGTTCAGTTTACACAGCTTTAGCATCGGTTAGTGAAATAAATAGTTAATTTGGACCAGTTTGGCCCAAATTAACTATTGAAACTTCACTAAAACCTGAAGATCAGAATTTATTACATTTTCAAGAATCAGCAATTAGTTAAGGTGCCAAACACAGTTAAAGGGGTTCTATAGACTCAGGGTTTTTTACCTTTATGCATTCTATGCATGAAAGCAACAAAACCTTCTCTGTGCAGCAGCCCCGCCCCCCCAATACCTATCTGAGCTCCATGTCAATCCAGCGTTGTGCACGAGAGCCTCAGCTCTCCGGGGACTCTCCTTCCTTATTGGCTGAGATAACAGTAGTAGCCTCTGTCTCTAGCTGCTGTCAAATACAGCCAGTGAGCCAATGAGGAGAGAGAGGGGGCCGAGCCAAAGCTCTGTGAGTGAATGGACACGCAGAGCATCGGCTTGGCAGTGAGTCTGCTTGGGTGCCCCCATTGCAAGCTGCTTGCTCTGGGGGTGCTTGGCAGGGTTAAGGGGCCAGCGAATGGACCCGAGAAGAGGAAGATCGAGGCTGCTCTGTTCAAAACCACTGCACAAAGTAGATGAGTATAATACAGTAAAACCTTGGTTTGCAAGCATAATTCGTTCCAGAAACATGCTTGTAATCCAAAGCACTTGTATATCAAAGCACTTTTATATCAAAGCATTTTTTTTTACAGGGTATAAAAGAGAAGAGAAGCACCTCTAAGTGAAGCAATAATTTGCTAAATGTTGTACCTTTATTAACCACTTTAGCCCCGGACCATATTGCTGTCCAAAGACCAGAGCACTTTTTGTGATTCGGCACTGCGTCGCTTTAACTGACAATTGCGCGATCGTGCGACGTGGCTCCCAAACAAAATTGGCGTCCTTTTTTTCCCACAAATAGAGCTTTCTTTTGGTGGTATTTGATCATCTCTGCGGTTTTTATTTTTTGCGCTATAAACAAAAATAGAGCGACTATTTTGAAAAAAAATCAATATTTTTTACATTTTTCTATAATAAATATCCCCAAAAAAGATATAAAAAAAACTTTTCTTTCTCGTACATCACGGGACACAGAGCGGCATATTCATTACTATATGGGTTATATGGAGTACCTTCAGGTGTGGACACTGGCAATCTCAAACAGGAAGTCCCCTCCCTATATAACCCCCTCCCCTAGAGGGAGTCCCTCAGTTTTTTCGCCAGTGTCTTAGGTGTTGGTCACGGAATAGCTTTGCTCCACATCCTTGGGATTAAGGGCGGGCTAACCGGATCTGTCCAAGGAGCCTCAGTGCCAAAGTGGACAGTACCCGGGCCCCAAACCGTGGGGTTTTGCCTATAATGCTCCTCTTTGGAGGGCTGGACCCTGGGCCCAGGACTTGGAGTTTGTAAAAACCATAAGTTCCTGTTTGCCAGGGTGCTATATAGGTCCAGGACAGTGGGTACCTTCATAGGACCCCAGGGCCTGAAGGTCTACTATGCTACCCACGGAGATGGGAGAAGATTGGATCGTTTTGCTGGACAAACATCCTGCAGCATGGAGCAGGTAAGGGGGAGCCTGCGGGACTTGGTTCGACAGCAGGCTCTCCGGGGTAACCTAAAAGGGGGGTAGCCTAAGTATGCTCTGCATTGGCAACCTTGCTCACTATGTCTGAGAAAGACAGGATGATCCCTTTTCCCCCATCACTAGGTTCCCCTGTCTAAGAATGGTGTTGCTAGCTAACCTGCTGCTTTCTTCCTAGGACTGGTAAGGATCCCTATGGGGCCTTTTGGAGAGTCCTACCTGGCCGGGGGTTTGAATCTGCCGCCTGATACTGCAGTCCTGGGTCTCCAGCAGCGCGGCTCCTCCATGGTCCTCCTGTTCCGGCATACGCACGCGCACGTCTTATAGACGTTTTTCGCGCCGTTCAGAGAGGAGGGCGGGGGGGGGGCGTGCCTGCAGCGTCATACAGGGGCGCGCCTTGTGCTGTTATAGATCAGCAGGCATTGTCAGTGCTCAGTCTGAGGCTGATCTCAGAGGGAGAGGACGCAGAGCGGCAGAACAGTGACTCCCGGTGGCGGAAGAGGGGTAGTACATGCTGGACTTTGTTCCAATGCCTTTTTTGTTAAGCCAAGAAATTCCCCTTTTTTGCAGCAGGTTGGAGGCTGGCAAACTAAGTTTGGGGTCACTGTATGTTTGAAAAAAAAAAAGAAAAAAGAAAGACATATATATTTAAAAAAAAAAAAAAAAAAAAAGAAAACATACGGGGCCCAATCAGTTTTTGGGCATTAGTGATCTATTGTCCCCTAAGCTCTAGTTTTGTACTCCTGGCCACTACAGTCTGTTGTTGTTGGCGGAGTCCCTCGATTTTGTATTATGGCTTCCAAAGGTTCGGGGTCAAAGGGTACAAAAAAGACCAAAAAACAAAGGGGTTCCCCCTCTGATTCTGATGATATGCCGATACTTTCCCCGCAACGTATTCCCATAAAGGGCGCCTTGGATGAGCCATTAGGGGGATCTGGTGCGGAGGCTGGCCCAGATCAGCCCAGCCCTGTGTTTATCACAGAGGAGATGCTAGCCGTATCCCTAGGGGGGCTAGAAGAGAGAATAGCAGCATTGATCGCTAGAGCTATTCCTGGTAAGAAACGGGTTAGATCCCCATCACCAAGAGGTGTATCCTCAGATGCTGAGATTCTCTCTCCGGAGGAATTGGAATCGCAGGAGGATCAACTAGACCTGAACCAAGAGGGTTCAGGGATTGAGGGATCTACCTCTGAGGAACCATTTTCAGACTCCCAGACAGAGAGACTGTGGGTACAGTCTTTGACGGACATGGTCCGCTCGGCATTTAGTCTACCATTGCCAGAGCCTCAGGTTCCTCCGGTATCCTCTCTGGGCTCTTTGAAAGCTCCGTTAAGCAACGCAGTTTTTCCGGTCCATCCTCTCTTGGAGGAATTGATCTTTCTGGATTGGGTACGGCCGGACAGGATTTTTCTGCCACCGAAGAGATTTGCGGTCATTTACCCCATGGAGGAAAAATTCTCCAAGAGGTGGAGGCTCCCAGTAGTGGATGCAGCCATCTCATGTGTGAATAAATCACTAACTTGCCCGGTGGAAAACATACATATGTTTAAAGATCCGGTTGATAAACGGTTAGAGACACTTTTAAAAGCATCCTTTGCTACGGCAGGAGCAGTGGTACAGCCAGCTGTGGCTGCAATTGGAGTTTGTCAGGCGTTAAAGGACCAGACAAAAGAAATGTTAAAGGACATGCCTACCCAACAAGCAGAAGAGTTTTCTGACATTCCCAGAGCTCTGTGTTTTGCGGTAGATGCTATAAAGGATTCCATCCAGCAGGCCTCTCGTTTATCACTATTTTTGGTGCACATGAGAAGGCTCTTATGGTTGAAGAACTGGGCGGCGGAGCCCCCATGCAAAAAGCTTCTGGCAGGGTTTCCCTTCCATGGAGGACGACTCTTCGGGGAGGATCTGGATAAATATATTCAGACTATTTCAAGTGGCAAAAGTACCCTTTTACCGGTCAAAAAGACATTCCGGGGTCCTACATTTAAAGGCAGCTCTTTCCTGTCTCAGGGCCCTCAAATTCCAGGCAGTATCGACGGCCGCCTGCACGATCCAACGTTAACAGTAGATCGCAGGGACAGGCCCCTGGGGGTAAGAGGCCATGGTATCGCAAGCCGACAAAGACAGCCCCTAAGTCTGCCTTATGAAGGGGCGCCCCCACTCTCGCGGGTGGGGGGGAAGGCTTCATTTCTTCTCAGAAGTTTGGGAAGCCAAGATCCCCGACAAATGGGTCCGGGCGTCTGTAACCACAGGCTACAGACTGGAGTTTCTAAAGTGTCCTCCGCCTCATTTTCAAGAGTCAAGGCTACCAAAGGATCCAGCAAGGAAGGCCTCAATGCTGGCAGCTTTGGATCACCTGCTTTGCCAGGACGTAATAATAGAGGTGCCAGCCCAAGAGCAAGGGCTAGGTTTCTATTCCAATCTCTTTGTCATTCCAAAGCCCAACGGCGATGTCAGGCCAATCTTGGACCTAAAGAGGTTAAACGGTTACCTAAAGGTTCGTTCCTTCCGGATGGAATCCATCCGGTCAGCAGCCGCCGCGCTTCAGAGGGACGATTTTCTGGCCTCCATAGACATAAAGGATGCTTACCTTCATGTACCAATCTTTCAGTCGCATCAAAGATTTTTACGCTTCGCGGTGGGGCAGCGACACTTCCAATTCAGGGCGCTCCCCTTCGGGCTGGCCACGGCCCCCCGGGTATTCACGAAGATCCTAGCCCCAGTTCTGGCCAATTTAAGGATCCAAGGGGTCACAGTCCTAGCATACTTGGACGACCTTTTAATCATAGATCACTCACGGCCGTGTCTGCAACAGGCAGTAAACCTCACGGTTCGGTACCTCGAAGGATTCGGCTGGGTCCTAAACCGGGGAAAGTCAGCGTTCCAGCCTACAAAGCAGTTGGAATACCTCGGCATGAGGTTAGACACAGAACAGCAAAGGGTGTTCCTGCCCCTTGTAAAGATCGAGGCTATCAAGGGGTTGGTTCAGTTGGTTCTAAGCAAGAAAAAACCAACTATTCGCCTGTGTATGCGATTACTAGGCAAGCTAGTGTCCACGTTCGAGGCAGTACCATACGCTCAGATCCACACTCGCGTCCTACAGGCAGCCATTCTAGCAGCCTGGGGCAAGAGAGCACATGCCTTAGAGTCCCCTTTGACGCTATCATCAAGGGTCCGACAAAGCCTGGCCTGGTGGTTGAACCCTCAGAATCTTCTAAAGGGAAAATCCTTCAGCCCTGTTGTCTGGAAGGTAGTTACCACAGACGCCAGCCTGGCAGGCTGGGGGGCGGTCTTCGAGGGGTTCTCTCGCCAGGGAACTTGGGTGAAAACAGAGAGGCAGCTCCCCATCAATATCTTGGAGATCAGAGCTGCTCGCCTAGCCCTTCTGGCATGGACCTCCAGATTACAGGGGTTCCCGGTGAGAATCCAGTCAGACAATGCCACAGCGGTGGCATACATAAACCACCAAGGGGGAACCAGGAGTCAGGCCGCTCAGAGGGAGGTGAGCTTGATTTTTCAGTGGGCAGAGGTTCATGTACCCTGCATTTCGGCGATATTCATTCCCGGAGTGGACAACCTGCAGGCAGACTTCTTAAGTCGCCAGAGTCTGTTGCCAGGGGAGTGGTCTCTGCATCCCCAGGTCTTTCAGACAATCTGCCAGAGGTGGGGAATGCCAGACGTAGATATAATGGCATCCAGGTTCAACAAGAAACTAGACAGGTTCGTGTCTCGAGCGAGGGACCCTATGGCCTGCGGAACCGATGCGTTGGTTTGCCCTTGGCATCAATTCAAACTTCTATATGCATTCCCTCCGCTACAGTAACTTCCTCGCCTGTTGCGCAGGATCAGAGTGGAGCACAAGCCGGTCATTCTAGTAGCTCCAGCTTGGCCCCGGAGGACATGGTACTCACTAGTCCTGAAGATGGCAGTGGGAGACCCTTGGACTCTTCCTCTACGACCAGACCTACTCTCACAAGGCCCGATCCTCCACCCTACATTACAACGTCTAAATTTGACGGCCTGGAGGCTGAATCCCTGATTCTCAGGGGTAGAGGTCTGTCTAGGCAGGTAATTCCTACCCTGATTAGGGCTAGAAAGCCGGCCTCCAGGGTGATTTATTACAGGGTGTGGAGGAACTACGTAGGCTGGTGTGAATCCAAAAGATGGAATTCCCGCAAATATACCATTGATAGGGTGTTAAGTTTTCTCCAGCTAGGAGTGGATAAAGGCCTGGCATTAAGCACAATCAAGGGACAGATTTCAGCTCTGTCAGTGTGGTTTCAGAGGCCGCTGGCCACCCACTCGCTGGTAAAGACCTTCATACAGGGGGTCTTGCGTATTAATCCTCCTGTCAAGTCACCAATTTGTCCATGGGACTTAAATCTTGTCCTGTCCACTCTACAGAAACAACCCTTTGAGCCGTTGGCTGAGATTCCTTTAGTCTTACTGACAAGAAAGTTGGTTTTCTTGGTCGCCATAGTTTCGGCCAGGAGAGTGTCAGAATTAGCAGCCTTATCGTGTAAGGAACCATATCTCGTTCTACATAAGGACAGGGCAGTTCTCCGGCCCCATCCTTCCTTTCTACCAAAGGTTATATCCAATTTTCACTTGAACCAGGATTTGGTACTTCCATCCTTCTTTCCAAAACCCACATCTAGAAAGGAGGGGTTGCTGCATACCTTGGATATTGTCCGGGCCATGAAGGCCTATCTTAAAGCTACAGAAAAGATCCGGAAAACAGATGTGTTGTTCGTTCTACCAGATGGCCCCAAGAAGGGGCAGGCAGCTGCAAAATCCACCATCTCGAGATGGATTAGACAATTAATCATTCAAGCCTACGGTTTGAAGAGGTTGCCTCCTCCTTTGTCGGTAAAGGCCCATTCTACCAGGGCCATGGGCGCCTCCTGGGCAGCACACCATCAGATCTCTATGGCTCAGATATGCAAGGCGGCGACGTGGTCATCAGTCCACACGTTTACAAAGTTTTATCAACTAGACGTGAGAAGGAATGCGGATTCTGCCTTTGGACAGGCAGTACTACAGGCTGCAGTTTAAGATCCTCGGGATCAGAGGCACCCTTGGTTGTAAAAAAAAAAAAAAAAGAGTTTTTTTCTTGACTAAGTTGGAATTATTATTATTTGAGTATACCTCTAAATTGAATCCTTCTTTGGAAGATGTCTCCCTCCCCTCATTAAAGCATTGCTTTCGGACATCCCATATAGTAATGAATATGCCGCTCTGTGTCCCGTGATGTACGAGAAAGAAAAAGGGATTTTTAAATACAGCTTACCTGTAAAATCCTTTTCTTGGAGTACATCACGGGACACAGAGCTCCCACCCCTCTTTTGGGTAAACATTTTGGGAGGCATACTGCTTGCTACAAAACTGAGGGACTCCCTCTAGGGGAGGGGGTTATATAGGGAGGGGACTTCCTGTTTGAGATTGCCAGTGTCCACACCTGAAGGTACTCCATATAACCCATATAGTAATGAATATGCCGCTCTGTGTCCCGTGATGTACTCCAAGAAAAGGATTTTACAGGTAAGCTGTATTTAAAAATCCCTTTTTTTTCCCCTCAGTTTAGGCCGATACGTATTCTTCTACATATTTTTCATAAAAAAAAAAAAAAAAAAAAAAAAAAAAAATCGCAATTAGCTTTTATTGATTGGTTAGCGCAAAATTTTTAGCGCAAAATTTATAGCGTTTACAAAAAAGGGGGTAGTTTTATGGCATTTTTATTAATATTTTTTTTTTTACTAGTAATGGCGGCGATCAGCGGTTTTTTTCGGTACTGTGATATTATGGCGGACACATCGGACACTTTTGACACATTTTTGGGACCATTGGCATTTGTTTAGCGATCAATGCTATAAAAATGCATTGTATTACTATAAAAATGCCATTGGCAGTGAAGGGGCTAACACTAGGGGGCAGGGAAGGGGTTAAGTGTGTTCCTATTTGTGTTCTAACTGTATGGGGGGGTGGACTCACTAGGGGAAATCACTGATCTTCTGTTCATACATTGTATGAACAAAAAAATCAGCATTTCCCCCGCTGACAGGAACGAGAGCTGTGTGTTTACACACAAAGCTCCCGTTCCCCGATCTGTAAC
This sequence comes from Rana kukunoris, assembly GCA_029574335.1. NCBI lineage: Eukaryota > Metazoa > Chordata > Amphibia > Anura > Ranidae > Rana > Rana kukunoris. Next base: position 49,178,452 of record CM056060.1, read on the forward strand.
GAGCAATCGTGGGTGCCCGGCGGCGATCGTACCCGGCGGGCACACGCGCGGGACTTTGGGGCGTGCGGGGGGCGCGCGCGTGCCGCCTAGTGGCCGAAAAAGAGAGGACGTAGAGCTACGTGCTCTCGCAAATCAGTGCCACCGTCCCACAGTAATACGACGGCGGGCGGTCGGCAAGCAGTTAAATGTAACCATATTGCTACACTTAGAGGCTCCTCTCTTTTTTTATACTCAGTTGTGACATGACGCTACTCTTACATCAAGACAACATTTATTAAAACATTTTGCTTGTCTTGCAAAATACTCTCAAACCAAGGTTTTACTGTATGTTATTTTTTTTATTTTTTTACGGATTGCCTTAAATATCACTTTAATCTAACAGATTCTTCCATCCACGCCATACAGCACAAATAGACAGACTATTGTATTCCGACAGCCAGAACCAGCAGCTGTTAGAACACCCAAACAGCGGCTTTATCTGGCTAGATGCATCTGCAGTTTGGCTGACAATTTTCTTTTTTAAATTTGAAGGATGTCGAGAGGAATGGGGACAACAGGGCTACCCACGTAGCAAATTTCAGCCAGTTCATCAGGAATCAGATGAAATTGTGTAAGGCCACCTATAGGGCCAGTTCACACAGAGGCATTTCCGTACAGTTTCCTGTGCATTTTTTCTGCACTAAAAATGAATGCACAGTGTTTTCCATGTATTCCAATGGCTCTAGTTCACACCATGCAGTCAGTTTTCCGGTGCAGAAACTGACTGGAAACTGAGTGCATGGTGTGAACTAGAGCCAACTAGAGCCATTGGAATATATGGAAAACACTGTGCATGCATTTTTAGTGCAGAAAAAATGCACAGGAACTGTACGGAAATGCCCTTAGGGTAGAAAACCTGATGCCGAGACTAATTGCACATGCCGCCTTCCCTGCTTCCTAAACAAAAGCACTCTTGCAACTGCGGTCAACTTTGCATCTATTAAATCTTCTGCCCTTGTTGTTTTAACTTTGGATAGTAAAGATTTTTTTTTTTCCGCCAGTACAGCCCACTTCTGGTTTCTTGTCTGGTCATTACCCTCGGCTTATGACATCATGCACAGATCTGTCTCTAACTCTTTTGAGAGTTTGCCAGGAAGGGAGAGGGGGTGAGTCATAAGAGGGAAAATGAGAGCTGTAGGGCTGGAGGTGTGCCTCCTGTGTGTCTGTGTAAATCCAAGAAGTGAACAGGCAGCAGCTTCAGTTGCTCACAGTTAAAATGGTTGTAGCCAGACTCAGTGGGAGGGAGATTTCTGCAAGTACACAGTATATATAAAATAATATGCAAAGTGGCTGGAGGGAAGCTTCAGAATGGCAAATATGTTTTTATTACAAGTTATGTGAGCAGTCTGCAATTCCTCTTTAACCTCCCTGGCGGTATGATTCTGTCTGGAATTACGTACCAAAACGGTCCAATTTTTTGCATGGAAATTTGGCGTTTTATACTGTAGGCCTGCAATTCTTAGGAATAACTCACTTAAATTTGTCCAAACCAGAGTCTAGTAGACATCCCGGGTATGATAAAGTTTGAAACACAAAATCATAAAATTATAATAAATAACTATAAATAATTATGTAATTATAATAAAAAGTATTCAATAATGTAATCAAATTAAAATCACAGAAATTTGCTCAGTTGCAGAATTGTCGCTGTCATTACTTTTATTTTTTTATGACGAATTTCCCCACAAAGCGCTATCGCTCAATTCTGCAAGTGATTATAATTTATTATTGCCGTTTTCCAGCTGCTAAAATCACTTTTGACATAAAGGGACACTTTTGGTTGCTATGGACAATCTACAGTTTGCAGGCACAAAAAAAAAATGTTTTTATTATATAAAAGTACATGTAGTGCACTGGGCAGACCACTAGGGACAAGGGGGGTGTGTATTTTTTACATACAGTACTGTAATCTATAAGATTACAATATACTGTATGTAATGTGTTTGTTTACATGTTTGAATTTGCCGCCGGTCTCCGACCCCGTGCGCCGTTACGTTGCAGGGAACGGAGATCGGCGGCACGCGGAGGCACTGTGTGAGTGGAGCGAGGACGCCGCTTGCTCACACAGCGGGGATGCATCGCTGGATCCAGGGACAAGGTAAGTACAGTACCCCGCCTGGATAAAAGGTAAGCCAGCGCGCACTGCAGGCTCTGCATATTCACCCCGAGCGTGACTCGGGGTTACCGATTTTTACATTGAAAATCCACCCCAATCACGCTCGGGTTTACCGTAGGAGGGTTAAAAAGTGTAACCAACATATACCTGTCCTTAAAGGGTCACTAAAGAAAAATAAAATTTGGCCTGAAATGACTGTTTACAGGGTATAGAGACATAGGGCCAGATTCTCAAAAGTAATACGCCGGCGTTTCGTAGGAAACACCGTCGTATCTCTGTTTTTTTTTATTAGGTATCTATGCGTGCGATTCCCAGAATCAATTACGCATAGATATAGTGAAGATCCGACATGTGTAAAACAATTACACTGTCGGATCGTAGATGTAATGACATCGCTGGCCGCTAGGTGGCCTTTACGATGATTTCTCATTTGCATTTACGACGATTCCCGAACGTTTTTACGCCGCCCCGTCGTCGTTTCCGTACGCGTAAGGTTACCCCTGCTAAATGAGGGGTAACCTTACGAAGTTTCCGTCATTGCCATGTCAAGTATGGCGTCGGGTCAGCGTCGTCTTTTTCCGTCGGTTACGTTGTTTTAGGGCGGCACAGTGGTTCAGTGAGTAGCACTTTCGCCTAGCAGCAAAAGGGTCGCTGGTTCGAATCCCGACCACGACACCATCTGCCTGGAGATTGCATGTTCTCCCTGTGTCTGCGTGGGTTTCCTCCAGGTACTCTGGTTTCCTCCCACACTCCAAAGACATGCTGGTAGGCAATTTGGATCTCGTCCAAATTGGCCCAGTATATATGTATATATGTGCGTATGGCTGTGTGTCCCTATCGTGTCAAGCTCCTACGGGGTAAAAATGACTGCTCCAGCCAAGCAGACACTGGCTGGAAAAAGCGCCCAGAGGCGATTCAGTTCGCATGTGTTGCGCTATATAAGTCATTCATTCATTCATTTACCAAGTCGTTCGCGAATAGGGATTTACGTAAACGACGCTCACGTTGGTTTCATTCACTTTTTCCGACGTGAGCTGGAGCATGCGCACTGGGCTATTTTTGAGGCCGGCTCATGCGCAGTTCGATCGACGCGGGAGCGCGCTTAATTTAAATACAAGCTGCCCCCTTTGAATTGCGCGGGGATACGCAGAGCCATTTACACTACGCCGCCGCAACTTACGGAGCAAGTGCTTTGGGAATACGGCACTTGCTCTGTTAAATTGCGGCGGCGTAGTGTAAATGGCTTACGCTACGCCAGCGGCAATTCTACGGGAATCTGGCCCATAATAGTTAACTGATTCCTTTTAAAAATGATTAAAAAAAGATAAAAATCAATCATATAATCAACCTACAGTTCTAGTTTCGTTTTTGCTGTTTCCTGTCTCTCTGATGTACAGAGCCAGAGAGCCAATAGAGGGCAGTGATGGTTTGTCTAAAACCCCTCAGCCCAATCTAGTTTCAGTTTACACACAGTAATCACACCTCCTTGATTAGTGATCACTGATCACAGTGAGAAATCTCCCAGCACTGTGGTTATAAGGAAACAGACAACCAGGAAGTGTCCAGAACAGAGCAGGATTACAGAAACATCAAAGCAAAAACGAACAATGAGGACATGAAAACAGCACTGCAGTAAGGTAAAGGAAGCTATTTAGTGACCCTTTAATCCGGCGAGGTAACATCAAAGAGGCTGCACAGCAGAATGGCAAAATCTTGGGCTCTGTGTGCTGTGTGCTCATTCAATCCTAACAATGTTTATATTCTAGCAGAGCACAAACTCTTCACAGAACTGATTGTAGAGTGCACAGTCCATACCAGGGTTTGACAAAATTTGCTTGGAATCTAGGAGCCAGCTAAAAAAGTTAGGAGTCAGAAAACACGCCCCGTCCCACCAAGCTGGCACACAGAAGCGAACACATACGCGAGTAGCGCCTGCATATGTAAACGGTATTCAAACCACACATGTGAGGTATCACCGCGATTGGTAGAACAAGAGCAATAATTCTAGCCCTCCTCTGTAACTCAAAACATGCAACCTGTAGAATTTTTTAAACGTCGCCTATGGAGATTTTAAAGGGTAAAAGTTTGTCGGCATTCCACGAGCGGACGCAATTTTAAAGCGTGACATGTTGGTATCAATTTACTCGGCATAACATTCACTTTCACAATATAAAAAATAGGATAACTTTACTGTTGTCTTATTTTTTAATTTTATGATCGCTGCGCAAATACGGTGTGACAGACAGTATTGCAACGATCGTCATTTTATTATCTAGGGTGTTAGAATAAAAAAAAAAAATATACATAATGTTTGGGGGTTATAATTAGAGGGAAGGAGATGGCAGTGAAAACAGTAAAAAAAAAAAAAACACACACATAATGGAACTGAAGTTTTACTTGTAATGCCAACGGCCACCACCAGATGGCGCATGTCACAGAAGGAAGCTTGGGCCTTCAAAAGGCTACAAAGCCGCGGCCTAAAATTACCGTCCTGTCGCGATCGCGTGGCAGTGGGGGCGCACGGAGACACAGAAAAAATTTGCATATAGAGGATTCAAGGAAACAGGAGGTGTAGCTGGCAGAAAGGAGTATAAAAATAGGAGGCCAAACACATTATCAGTGCCAAAGCACATAAAGAGAAGGAAATTGCTAAGTCTATTAAGAAATATTTAATATTTTTTTTTTGGTACAATATATATATATATTATAAAATAAATGGGATCACTAAAACCAAAACTGGCCACAATACAGGCATACCCCACTTTAAGTACGCAATGGGGTTTATTTACTAAAGCTGGAAAGCGCAAAACCAGGCTCACTTCTGCATAGAAATCAATGAGCTTCTAACCCCAGCTTGTTCAATTAACCAGTTAAGGACCGCCGCATGTACATTTACGTCGGCAGAATGGCACCGACAGGCACATCAACGTATATATACGTTGGTGCCTTGAGGGGGTTCGGGGGTCCGATCGGGCCCCCCCCCCGTACATGCGGCGGTTCCTTTAGCTCCGGGAGCGATCCGGGATGAGGGGGCGGCTACTCGTTTTCAGTCACCCCCTCGCGATCGCTCCCAGCCAATGCGCGCGCCCGCCCGCCTCTTCCTGTGCTAAGTGTAAACACAGGAAGAGGGAAGTGCTGTGTTCCTCCTCGTGTCGGTCTTTTCGTCCGACGCTGAGGAGAGAACACATCACACAGTAAGTTGCACCAAGCATCACACTGACACAGGTACACATAGGCACACTTAACCCCTTCCTGTCACCGCCGATCGCCCCCCCCAGTCCACTGTAACATTGTGTCACTGAATGCAGTTATCATTTATTTCTGATAACTGCATTTAGTGTCAGTGTTACAGTAAAAAGTGTCAGGGCAGTTAGTCTTAACCCCCTTTAGGTCTAGGGTAGCCCCCTACCCCCCCCTAATAAAGGTTTAACCCCTTGATCACTGCCCTAGTTAACCCTTTCACCCCCTATTGCCAGTGTCACTAAGCGATCGATTTTCTGATCGCTGTATTAGTGTCACTGTTGCCGCTAGGCAGTTAGTTTTTTTTGTATAGCGCTAGGTACCCCCATAAATAAAGTTTTTAACCCCTGATTGCCCCTAGAGTTAACCCTTTCACCAGTGATCACCATATAAGTGTCACTGGTGACGCAGGTTAGCCAGTTAGTTATTTAGGTTTTTAGAAAGCGTTAGGTACCCCCATATATTACCATACAAAGGTTTTAACCCCCTGATTGCCCCTTAGTTAACCCTTTCACCAGTGATCACCGTATAAGTGTTACGGTTGACGCTGGTTAGTTAGTTTGCTGTTTATAGCATCAGCGCACCCGCCGTATATTACCCAATAAAGGTTTAACCCCCTAATCGCCCGGCGGGTGATTTAAATTAAATTTTAGCGCCAGTTAGGGTGTGCATCGCCCCAGGCAGTGTTCGGTTAGTGCCAGTAACGCTTACACCCACTAGCAAAGCATACACCCCCCTTAGTGGTATAGTATCTGAACAGATCTATACCTGATCTGATCAGATCTATACTAGCGTACCCAGCAGTTTAGGGTACCCAAAAACGCATTGTTAGCGGAATCAGTCCAGATACCCGCTAGCACTTGCGTTTTGCCCCTCTGCCCAGCCCAACCCACCCAAGTGCAGTATCGATCGATCACTGTCACTTCAAAAACACATCACACACAACTGCAGCGTTCGCAGAGACAGGCCTGATCCCTGCGATCGCCAACAGTTTTTTTGAAGCGTTTTCTACATTTGCCTTTCTATAGCCAGGTGCTTTTTTTACCCGTGAATCATCACCAGTCTACAACTAAATTTAGAGCCCAAAATGGCAAAGCGGATGTACACTGGTGAAGAGGCTGTTAGGATCATGTGCATGTCGTCAGATGATGATGAGGAGGTCACGCATCTGACAGATTCGGGCTCAGAATATGATCCTGTTTACGACAGCGGCTCCATGTCAGATAGCTCGGACGACGGAGTAGTGGTCCCTGCTAAGGCCAGGCGCACCCGACCCCGTTCTAAGGTTGTTGAGGAGCAAGAACCGCAGGACCCTTGTATGGAGCAGAGAGCGAGTACTAGCGCCGCTATTCCTTTTGGTGGATTGGCAAGCACCAGCGGCCTAGTACACCCTGGTCGTTCATCCAGCACTGCAGTAACACTTGGTGATGTGGCGAGTCCCATAAGTGCAGTTCAAGCTGGCGAGGTGGCAAGCACAAGTAGTGACCCGCTGCCACCAAGAAGAAAACAAAGACAGGCCCGTCGTGCCCATAGTGCCCTTCCTGCAGAATTCGCCTATCCTGATTGGGTCCCCACCACTTCTGCAGCACCCGTACTTCCCCCATTCACTGGCAAACCCGGAATTCAGGTGGATACAGCGAATTTTATGCCACTTGATTTTTATTCGCTGTATTTCACAGAAGATCTCTATAGATCTATTGTGGACCAGACTAATTTATATGCTGGTACCTACATCGCCGCTAATCCCCAGACCCTCCTTGCCAAAGAATGGAGACCTCTTACGGTTTCCGAATTTAAGTCTTTTCTGGGCCTTACCCTCAATATGGGCATACATACATTTCCTCAATTGCGCATGTATTGGTCCACAGAGCCAATTGACCAAATGCCCATATTCTCTGTTCACATGGCCAGGAAACGATACGAGGCGATCCTGCGGTTCCTGCATTTCAGCGACAATGCACTCTGTCGTCCACGTGGAGACCCTGAATTTGACCGGCGCTACAAAATTCGGCCCCTTAAACCATTTCAACGAACGTTATGCAGCCTTGTTTAATCCCCAGCAAGTTGTCTGCGTTGACGAGTCCCTGGTTAAATTTGCTGGCCGCTTGTCTTTCAAGCAGTTCCTTCCCAGCATGCGTGCCAGATACGGGGTCAAGCTCTATAAGCTCTGTGACAGGGCAACAGGCTACACATGGAGCTTTAGGATTTATGAGGGCAAAGATAGTCACGTAGAGCCGGAAGGATGCCCAGATTACATGGGGAGCGCTGGCAAGATTGTCTGGGACTTGGTGTCACCCTTATTCGGAAAGGGGTACCACTTGTATGTGGACAATTATTACAGCAGCGTGCCACTTTTTAGTCACTTGTTTGATCATCAGATTGGAGCATGTGGCACCGTGCGACCTAATCGCCGGGGCTTTCCCCAGCGGCTTGTAGATGCCCGTATAAAGCTGGAGGCGAGAGCCTGCTGCAGATGTAATAATTTGCTCGCTGTGAAGTGGCGGGACAATAAGAATGTTTTCCTTCTTACCACCCTTCACGCAGACACGACAGTACAAATTCGTACGGCGACTGGTGTTGTGGAGAAACCCCTCTGTGTCCACGAATATAACCAAAATATGGGAGGGGTGGACCTCAACGACCAGTTGATGGCGCCGTATCATATTGCCCGTAAATCGAGACGCTGGTACAAAAAAGTGTCTCTACATTTATTCCAATTGACTTTGCTGAATGCTTTTGTCTTATACAAAACTTCAGGACAGAATGTATCCTTCCTCCAATTCCAGAAGGATATCATCAACGGACTCCTGTATCCAGGCGGTTCTGTACCTCACCATCTCCTACCAAATGCAGTAAGCCGACTGCATGAGAGGCATTTTATATATGCCCTCGAGAGTACCCCTACCCAACGAGCCCCCCAAAGAAGATGTCGTGTCTGTAGCAAGCGCGGATTTAGGTGTGACACCCGTTATTTTTGTCCCCGATGTCCTGACGATCCTGGTCTTTGTATTGGTAAATGTTTTGAACGCTTCCACACAATAGTGAAGTATTAGCGTAGGGCAAAACATATCACAGGCTAGGCACACGTACACAGGGTCTCCCAAGATGCCATCGCATTTTGAGAGACCCAAACCTGGAACCGAAAAGTTGAACAGTTACAGTTACAAAAAAAAGTGTAAAAAAAAAAAAAAAAAAAAAAAAAGTAAAAAGTAAAAAAACACAAAAATAATATAAAATAATAAAAAAAAAATAGTTGTCGTTTTTATTGTTCTCTCCCTCTCTATTCTCTCTCTATTGTTCTGCTCTTTTTTACTCTATTTTATTCTGCAAAGTTTTATTGTTATGTTTTTTCATGCTTGCTTTTCAGGTAAGTAATTTACTTTACTGTTTTCAGGTACGCCATTCAGCTGTTGAAAAATGTTTTATTTTTTACTATGTTTGTTTTTTTTATTGGTATTTGCTTTGCAGGTATGGTATGATCTTACTGTTATACTGTAATGTTACTTTGTTTTAATGTTAACCATCATTTGCTTAGCAGGTACGCCATTCAGTTGCAGCGCGGATTTATTTAGCGTGACAGCAACAGCGTTTGCTCCCACGATATATATAAAGCTGCGACTCCAACGCTGTAGGAGGTGATTTCACCACCACAGTCCAAAAAAGAGCATATATGCCGAAGCATGGGGGCATTAGGGGCGGAGGAGCGATTTTGCTCCTAATGCCGCGTACATACGGTTGACCCACCTACGGAGGCCTTACCCGTGGAAAAGTCTGACCATGTGTACACGGCATAGAAAAGTCCGACCGTGTGTACGCGGCATAGAAAAGTCCGACCGTGTGTACGCGGCATAACTTTTTTGCGGGAGGATGCCCCCATGCTTCGGCATATATAAATTCACTCCTCACTACCTATCACAGTTTCGAAGGCCATAAAATGTCAAAATAGCACAAAAAACAAACAAATGACCCCATTTTGGAAAGTAGACACCCCAAGGAAACTACTGAGAGGCATGTTGAGTCCATAGATTTTTTTTTTTTTGTCCAAAGTGATTGAATAATGACAAAAAAATAAATAAAAAATAAAAAATGTGTCACTAAATGATATATTGCTCACACATGCCATGGTTATATGTGGAGTTGCACCCTAAAATACATTCTGCTGCTTCTCCCGAGTACGGGGATACCACATGTTTGGGACTTTTTGGGAGCCTAGCTGCGTACGGGACCCCGAAAACCAAGCACCGGCTTCAGCATTTCTAAGGACGCAAATTTTTGATTTCACTCCGCACTACCTATCACAGTTTCGAAGGCCATAAAATGCCAAAATGGCACAAAACCCCCCCAAATGACCCCATTTTGGAAAGTAGACACCCCAAGCTATTTGTTGAGAGGCATATTGAGTCCATGGAATATATTTTTTTTTGCCCCAAGTGATTGAATAATGACCAAAAAAAAATAATAAAAAATAAAAATGTACAAAACATTGTCACTAAATGATATATTTCTCACACATGCCATGGTTATATGTGGAATTGCACCCCAAAATACATTCTGCTGCGTCTCCTGAGTACGGGGATACCACATGTGTGGGACTTTTTGGGAGCCTAGCCGCGTATGAGACCCCGAAAACCAATCACCGCCTTCAAGATTTCTAAGGAGATAAATTTTTGATTTCACTCACACAAATCTTGAAGGCAGTGCTTGGATTTCGGGGCCTTGTACGCGGCTAGGCTCCCAAAAAGTCCCACACATGTGGTATCCCTGTACTCAGGAGAAGCAGCAGAATGTATTTTGGGGTGCAATTCCACATATGCCCATGGCATGTGTGAGAAATATATCATTTAGTGACAAAGTTTTGTAATTTTTTTTTTTTGGTCATTATTCAATGACTTGGGACCAAAAAAAAAAATATTCCATGGACTCAACATGCCTCTCAGCAAATAGCTTGGGGTGTCTTCTTTCCAAAATGGGGTCATTTGGGGGGGTTGTGTGCCATCTTGGCATTTTATGGCCTTCAAAACTGTGATAGGTAGTGAGAAGTGAAATCAAAAATGTATGCCCTTAGAAAGCCTGAGGCGGTGATTGATTTTCGGGGCCCCGTACGCGGCTAGGCTCCCAAAAAGTCCCACACATGTGGTATCCCCGTACTCAGGAGAAGCAGCAGAATGTATTTTGGGGTGCAATTCCACATATGCCCATGGCATGTGTGAGAAATATATCATTTAGTGACAAAGTTTTGTAATTTTTTTTTTTTGGTCATTATTCAATGACTTGGGACCAAAAAAAAAAATATTCAATGGACTCAACATGCCTCTTAGCAGTTTCCTTGGGGTGTCTACTTTCCAAAATGGGGTCATTTGGGGGGGTTTTGTGCTATTTTGGCATTTTATGGCCTTCGAAACTGTGATAGGTAGTGAGGAGTGAAATCAAAAATTTGCGCCCTTAGAAATGCTGAAGGCGGTGCTTGGTTTTTGGGGTCCCGTATGCGGCTAAGCTCCCAAAAAGTCCCAAACATGTGGTATCCCCATACTCAGGAGAAGCAGCAGAATGTATTTTGGGGTGCAATTCCACATATAACCATGGCATGTGTGAGCAATATATCATTTAGTGACAACTTTTTGTAAACATTTTTTATTTTAATTTTTTTTGTCATTATTCAATCACTTGGGACCAAAAAAAAAAAATATTCAATGGACTCAACATGCCTCTCAGCAGTTTCCCTGGGGTGTCTACTTTCCAAAATGGGGTCATTTGGGGGGGGTTTTGTACTGCCCTGCCATTTTAGCACCTCAAGAAATGAGATGGGCAGTCATAAAATAAAAGCTGTGTAAATTCCAGAAAATGTACCCTAGTTTGTAGACGCTATGGGGCAGATTCACAAAACAATTACGCCTGTCTAACTGGGGTTAGACAGGAGTAATTTCAAATTTCCCGCGGCGTATCACTAGTTTGAATTCTCAAACCATGATACGCCGGCTTCGGGCTTCGATCCGAGAGGCTTACGTCTTCGTAAGCCTTCGGATCTACGCTGCCATCTATTTGTGGCGGCTGGGAGGAGTTCGCGTCGTTTTAATGCGTCGGGATATGCTAATGTGTTTTTACGGGGATTCACGAACAAACGAGCGAGCGGCGCAGTCGTTTTCGTCTATTTTTTTATACGTAAAGTTAGAGCAGCTTTTTGCTGCTCTAACTTTACGTAGCCCATGTTAAGTATGGCCGTCGTTCCCGCTTCGAATTTATTTAATTTTTTTTTTTATTTACGTAACTCGTCGGGACGTGGATCGCCCGTAAAGTACGCTACATAAACAACGAATGACGTCACGACGTGATTTCGCGCAATGCACGGCGGGAAATTTGCGAACGGAGCATGCGCAGATCGATCGCCGCGGGAACGCGCCTAATTTAAATGTTTCACGCCCCCTACTCGTCTATATGGATTGCGACGGGAGAAATACACTACGCCGCCGTCGTTTACCGTAGAAAATCTACCTGAATTCCACGTAGAGCAAGGTAAAAAACGGCGGCGTAGCGTATTTCTGCTACGCTACGATAATCCATTTCTCTGTGAATCTGCCCCTATAACTTTTGCGAAAACCAATAAATATACGCTTATTGCGATTTTTTTTACTAAAGACATGTGGCTGAATACATTTTGGCCTAAATGTTTGACTAAAATTTAGTTTATTCGATATTTTTTACTTGTTGTTATAAGAAAAATCTTTTTTTTTCAAAATTTTCGGTCTTTTTCCGTTTATATCGCAAAAAATAAAAATCGCAGAGGCAATCAAATACCATCAAAAGAAAGCTCTATTTGTGGGAAGAAAAGGACGCAAATTTCGTTTCGGTAGAACATTGCATGACCGCGCAATTACCAGTTAAAGCAGCGCACTGACAAATTGTAAAAACACCTTGGGTCTTTAGCCTGCATATTGGTCCGGGTCTTAAGTGGTTAAGCCTGCTAATAAAACCTGGAAGCTCATTGGTTTCTGTGCAGAAGTGAGCCTGATTTGGCGCTTTCCAGCTTTAGTAAATAACTTGTGTACTTAAAAGTGGGGTACGCCTGTACATATGTTGAGGGAGACCAGGATGTAGCAAATCATTTAAACAATTACCTCTGTTGAGTCTTCTCAGAAATAAATTGCACTAATGATAACAAGTTGGGGAATCATATTAAAACACGAACATAGTGACGAACTACGAGGTACTTCAGCTCTTGAGCGCCACCCTATGGGCCCTCCTGCTAATTTCATGTTTGGTGAGCATTAATTCCAAGCATGCATGTTTGTACTTTTGACTTGTGCGACGGATTTGTGTACTGACCATATAAAAATCAGACGTGCAGCCGTTGTCCGACGAAAATTTACTAACCTGTCATCCAACATTTGTTGGCCAGATCTTAGGACAACAGTCTGTCAACAGACAATCCCCTGTCAACAATCGTATCGGGTGTACGAGCATTAAGCTGTGTATTTAGATTTATTATTTTGTAAAGTGTGTGTAAATGTGAGAAAGAAAAAAAATATATAGAACAATGGCAACCAGGATTTTATAGATTTACATACACCTGTAGGTGCAACTTTCAAAAGTGGGTTTACAACCACTTTAAATAAATGTTGGCTGGCAACTTTTTCAGATGACCCCAACCTGACCCCATACCATACATAATAATATAAACTATAATGATGAATTCAGAACATTATTTTAGCTATAATACATTTGTTAAAGCAACTTTACATACATGCATATAATACTGTATATGCTAACACAGTGAGTTAGTGTGCAATAAAAAAAATAACGATTAAATGAACACATTGCAATGAATAAAAGTCTATATTGACATTTTCCAACACCAAAACTATCCATTTTGGGGGTAGGGCTTATTTTCAGGGAAACTGGGTCTGTGCTTCTTCGCGAGCGCTTAAAAGATAGATAGCAGGGACGTTCGATGAGGTCAGTGGCTTTTGCGGCACTGGCAAGTATGCGAGCCAGATACACACACGTTACATACGCTGCAATCATTGGAACGAGAGCAATAATTCTAGCACTAGACTTCTCTAAACATGTAACCTGTAAAAACGTTTAAAGCGTCTCCTATGGAGATTTATAAGTACTGAAGTTTGGCGCCATTCCACAATTGTGCGACATGTTGGGTATTTATTTACTCATCTTTCACATTACTGAAGCCCCCACTCCCCCCCCCCCCAAAAAAAAATTAGATGCCAAATGTGGCATGTAAGGGGGCGAGGAGTGGTTTAAGCGGAAGTTCCAATTTTGGGTGGAACTCTGCTTTAACTGTGTGAGAAAAACATGCGATTATGGGTAAATCTTATACTAACCTAGGCGAGTGTGACAAATCTTAAAGTGGTTCTCCAGTCTCCCCAAAAAAAGTCAGCAGTTACAAATACTGTAGCTGCTGATATAATATAAGGACACTTACCTGTCCAGGGATCCAGCGCTGTCCTCACCTGAGATTCTTCTTTGGCCAAATGTCAAAGAGGAGGAGGGGGGGGGGTAAAAAAAATTGGTAGAACTTCCCCTTTTGAGAGAAGTTCCACTTTAAGCTGCCTACTGGGCTACGCACAGCACACATTCCTGGAGGCTGCAGATACGCAAGTGTTGAAGTATTCTAAAATGTTGCATCTGCATAGATGTCAATAGATGCAATAAATGGTCAAAGGTCCACTTTAAAAACCAAAATTCCCATTACTGTGACAGCTCTAGCACCCCAATTGTTATAATAATCTTGCGCAACACTAGGAAACTTTGGCCTTTTTCGAATTCTGTGTGGATCTGTGCTTTTGCCTATGACTTATGGCTGTGCTAGCGGTTTATGCCGAGTTAGGTGTCATAGATGTCGGTCATATGTCAGGTTTTTACTGCGGTCTGTGTCCCTGCTGGGGAGATTCACCCTTTCTAAGCTCTGATGACCAGTGTCACCAGAACAGAAGATGGGAATTTTTGCAGTCACTGCAACAGGAGTCGAGAGGAAAGACTTTAACCGATTGCCGCCTACCGCACACAGATATACATCTGCAGCATGGCACGGGCAGGCAAAAGGACTTGTGTAAGTTTAGGCGGGCGTAGCGTATCTCAGATACACTATTGGCGTATCTTGCTCATTTGCATATTCAAAGCATAAATCAACGGAAGCACCCCTAGCGGCCAGCGTAAATATGCAACTAAGATAAGACGGCGTAAGAGACTTACGTCGGTCGTCTTAGCCAAAATCCGGCGTATCTGATTCTTTGAATCAGGCGCCGAGATACGACGGCGCTCATTCGGACTTACGATGGCGTATCTGGAGATACGCCATCAGAAGTCCTTTCTGAATCTGGCCCCACATCTCCCCGTTCTGCCAAGTGACACTGTCACTGATCGTGTTCCCGATGACAGGGAACACGATCAGTGACAGTGTCACAGCAAGCCACACCCCTCTACAGTAAGAATCATGCCTTAGGGAACACTTAACCCGTGCCACTTAGTAGTTAACCCCTTCACTGCCAGTATCATTTTCACAGTAACCAGTGCATTTTTATAGCACTGATCGCTGTAAAAATGACAATGGTCCCAAAAATGTGTCAAAAGTGTCCGCCATAATGTCGCAGTCATAGTCTTGAGTCTTGACGAGTGCCTGTCACGGCCCCATAGTTGTAGTAACCCCTGCCACACGGGAGGATTACAGCAGTGCAAGTTGGGGAAATCAAAGGAGGAAGATTTTGGCAAAAGGACACAGCAGCACAAGGGACATCTCACTGAAGACAATTATCATTATGCTGATTTTTTGGTTTTAGAAAAAATTAAGCTTTAATAATAGTGACCAAACTTCTGCTTAAACATATAATTTATTGACAACACTTATGTCGCTATGCGATGCCAGAGATAGAAAAGTCTACGTGCTTGGGAAGTGGACTATGTGCAGAACTATCCCATGAATGGACAAACTGACAGTGTCTCTTTAGGTTGTATATGTTTACGACAGTCATTCTGTAAGATATAACAACACAGGTCCGGGTGTATAAAACAATAGTCCTATTTTATTTACAAATGAACTACTTTAAAATAAAAACACTTTTGTGAAATAAAAGTATATTGCATCCCTTTGCCTTAAAACAGGCATCACTAAATGGCGGACCATGGTGTTGACTGAGTGACAGTCCTATCTAGGGTTGTCCCGATACCAGTATCGGTATTGATACCGAGTATTTGCGGGAGTACTTGTACTCCCGCAAATACCCCCGATACCAGAATAGAATACTCGCCGCCGCCGCCGCTCCTGCCGCGAACCATCGCCGCATCCCCGCCGCTTAGTTAATACAGGCGGGGAAGATAACAGCTTTCATTTGAATAGCTGTATCGTTTCCCGCGGCGCCGCACAGACACTCCCCCTTGCTCGTGATTGGACAGATCGCGAGCAAGGGGGAGCGTCTATACGCGGCGCGGCAGGAAACGATACAGCTATTCAAATGAAAGCTGTTATCTTCCCCGCCTGTATTAACTAATCGGCGGCAGCGGCGATGCAGGATGCAGGTATGTGGGAACTGGCTGCATATATGGGGCTGACATAGCCCCATGTCACCCCCATAGCTGCATATATGGGGGTGACATGGCTGCATATATGGGGCTGACATGGCTGCATATATGGGGCTGACATGGCTGCATATATGGGGGTGACATGGCTGCATATATGGGGGTGACATGGCTGCATATATGGGGGTGACATGGCTGCATATATGGGGGTGACATGGCTGCATATATGGGGGATATGGAGGTGACATAGCTGCATATATGGGGGTGACATGGCTGCATATATGGGGGTGACATGGTTGCATATTTGGGGGTGACATGGTTGCATATTTGGGGGTGACATGGTTGCATATTTGGGGGTGACATGGCTGCATATATGGGGGATATGGAGGTGACATAGCTGCATATATGGGGGATATGGAGGTGACATGGCTGCATATATGTGTGGGGACATGGCTGCATATGTGTGGGGACATGGCTGCATATTTGGGGGTGACATGGTTGCATATTTGGGGGTGACATGGTTGCATATTTGGGGGTGACATGGTTGCATATTTGGGGGTGACATGGCTGCATATTTGGGGGATATGGAGGTGACATAGCTGCATATATGGGGGATATGGAGGTGACATGGCTGCATATATGTGTGGGGACATGGCTGCATATGTGTGGGGACATGGCTGCATTTGTGGGGGGACACGGCTGCATTTGTGGACACATTTAAAAAAAAAAAAAGTATCGGTATTCGGTATCGGCGACTACTTGAAAAAAAGTATCGGTACTTGTACTCGGTCCTAAAAAAGTGGTATCGGGACAACCCTAGTCCTATCCAGACCACCGCGGCCACACAATTCAGATGCCTGTGGCAGCATACGCAATCTTGCAGTGTGTGCTGATTTCTGATACATTGTCAATGTTTGTGATGCGTGCTTCCCTGTTACTGGGGTGAGCAAGTAGTCTGTATGCTACAGTCATGATGTTTTTTCTCTGTTAGCCACTTATATGTTGAAGGCTATATTGACAATGTATTAGGCTATCTTTCTATATTGTTGAGAAAAGGAGAGTCACCGCTCCAGATGAGCCCTGTAGATAATTAAGGATGGTTGGATTACCAAGGTGCTGGCGATGCAAGTAGCAATAGCAATGAAGAGGAAGAAAATGGACTGCCGCACTCCAGAAGAATTTCAAATGAAAAAGTTGTCTTTAATGTAAAAAACAGGAACATGTACAGTCACCGCAACCACAGAAACAGGACAGCCGATGCGTTTCGCACTCAACTAGTGCTTAGTCATGGCTTTCTATATTGTTGGTGTTTATGTATGACTGACTTTTATAGATAAAATCATTTATTCAGGGAAGCCTATCCCACACCCACCAAACTGTTTATGAGCCACGCCCATTAAATCATTCACTGCAGCCATAACCTCAGCCAAAAAAAAAAATTCAAACATCATGAATATCCCATTAAAAGATTACATAACAAAACCAGCTGCAATATTTCCTTTGAATTGAGACATTTTTACTTTTTTCTGCCACTATCATTCCATCCACTTCCTCTGAACCCAGGATTGAAACCAGCAGAGTGTTGAGCCCCTTTCCGGAAAGCACTGGGAGCCAACAGTGGGGCCGGAGGGCACATAGCTACAACAAGCCAGCAACACTTGGCACGACCCCGGGACAGCATGGATGATAAAATACACTTTGCATGTTCCCGGGGTCATCCCCACTATGTTTTCGTGGATGCGAATTGGAGGGTAATTTATTACATACATGATGGTCCTGCCCCCGAGTTGGATCCTTCTGGAAAAGGGTTTTTCGCACCATCGGATACTTACTTGGGATAGTGGTACCCCACAGCCTAATGTGGCGCTGCTGAACCAACATATCCCAGGCCTTCCTAAACACTCTTGATCTTTAAGCTTTTTTATTTTTTGGGGGGCCAAAAGGACCATTGCCAAATCTTGGAAGAAAACCTCAGTCTCCTTCCTGATGTTTAAGAGAAAAATGTCCCAGGAACAAATTGTTGCTAAGTGGGCGGATCAGGAGGACAAATTCAGGTCTATTTGGGAACCCTGGGCAACCTACTGTAACGTTTCGCTCATTCCTGGGGCTAGGCCTGGTAGCGAGACCACTCCACTCCCTGTTTGATTGTATTTCTTTGTCCTTCTTCTCCCTCTCTCTTTCCCACGTTTTTCTCTCTCTATCCTATTTTACACCTCTCTTGGTGTCCTGAACTGTTATTGGGTTCCTTACAATGTTTTGTGCCGAGTTTCAATCATTATTGGTTGCTCTGGAACAGACTAACTTTGTCCACAATGCTTCTCTGGCGGCAGCTGGTGTGTGGCGGCGCGGATCTTGGGGCCCGGATCTCGGGACGCAGCGTGATCCCTTTTAGGGGCGTCCTGGGAGCGGGGGGTCGCGGGCGCTGCGCGGAGCTGCAGTATTAGCCAATACGCCATTGGAGCATTCACTGGACCGATTCGCCCTCGACCACTTGATTAGTTTAGGGGAGATGGTCTGCTAGATTGTTTGTTATTTTTATTGTTAATTTTGTTATGGGGATTTGCTCTCCTGACTATATTCAACTGTATGGAATGGCTCCATCTCTTTCCCTAATGTTGTACTATTGTCTTTGTTTGACGTTTACTGGAAAAATGTTCAATAAAAACTTTAAATATTAAAATACATTTTGCTGGATATATTTGCTCGTTTGTGAGCGTGTTCTCATATATATTTTTTATTCATTAAAGTACTAACTTGCTACACTTAGAAGGCGCTGCTTTTTGTTCCCTCGAGTCCCCTTCTGCTGTCTGCTCTGAACTCCTTACAGCATCCTTCTTGCAGCACATGAACTGACTGATTCCTTGTACTACTTCTTCCACTCCCACTCCAGCCCTGGGGTAGAAGAACTGCAAGAGGCTAATACGAGGTAAACGGCAGATACTTAAAGGGGTTCTAAAGGTTTGTTTTTTATTCTCTAAATAGGCTCCTTTAAGCTAGTGCATTGTTACCTTTTCCTTCAATTTCCCTTCTAAATGTTTTTTTTTTCCTCTTTGTTTTATTTGTCTCAATTTCTCAGTTCCTGTTCCTCCTCTGTAAGCTGTTCTGGCTGACTAACCCCCAGCCAGAACATGGGGGCAAGCTTACTGAGGAGAAAAGGGAAGTGAGAAATTTAGACAAAGAAAAAAAACATTTAGAAGGGAAATTGAAGGAAAGGGTAAGTGAACCAACAATGCATACAAATAAAAAACGACCCTTTACAACCCCTTTAAACTGCTGCTTTAAATGATGCATTGATGATCACAGAGCTGACATGTATTTGTGTCTTTTCTAGAGTTGAGCTTTAAAAGATACCTTTGTTGGTCACTGGACAGCATAAAACAATCATCCTTCTTTGTACTGCAGTGGGATGACAGCAGTACATTTAGGGTTTCTCTTCCCCCAACCTAGTTCTGGTGCATCCAGTCATCCAAGCAGAGCGAACTGACTATGGGCTGGAGGGTTTAGGATCCATGAAAACTAGGGCTGTGCAAATTAACTTTTAATTAATTGATTAATCTTTAATTTTTTTGATCGATCAAAATCTTTTTGATGGATTAAAATTCTTTTGATTGGTACTCACCTCTCCGCCGGCTTCTGGAGTTCCGTCGGAGATCCGGTAACGTCATGGACACCGGCAGGGTTTGCCGTGTCCATCTGAAGGGCTCCTTTGCTGTGCCTTCATATCTGCATGCCGGCGGGACCTTACTATCTGCCACACACATGGGCTGTTACACTTCCCTCCATCAACCTGGGATTCTACAACCATCCACTGGGAGTTGTGATAGTTCCCTTCATGGGACATCTACATGCTGACAGACTGATGTTAACCTCTTCTCATCTGGATTCAGCAGTGGTATCGTTGTACACATTTGTATACCAGTATCATACTTCGCTACAAGTTTTTATCACAAAAACCAACAGTTGAAACAAGTGCTCTCCAGATGAAGTAAAATCAAAAAAATCTAAAAATGACAAAAAGACTAAGTATGGGAGCAGGGGGGATGACAGATTCACCAACTAGTAACCGTTTATATGAAATAGTTCAGTCCAATAGATCACGTTCATATGACCGATAGAGAAAATTGAACTGATGCTAAGGGGGCTGCCAGCTTGCCGAGAAGAAGCGATTCTGGAAACAATAAACAAAAACAAAAAGCGGTGCCCTCTAAGCGTAGTAATGGATTTATTAGAATAAAATTACAAATCAATGCTTATGAGATGGGTACTCACAAGACTGCAGGACATGAAGGCATATCAAAATAGAGTGTCATCCGTGGCTGGCTTCCGAGTAGGTGGGCTCCGCTGGAGAGATGGACTACTTGGCTACAAGTTTTTATGACTGCTTTTGATACCGTTTGGTATTACTCCATTTTTACAGTTTATGTAGCTACATCGATTTTATCTCCAGTGGAAAATTTATTTTGTTACCTACCTGAAGACTTTAAAAGTTTTAGCGCTGCCTTTGTGTGTTTTTTGTATTCTGCTATCCATTTTTCCAGTGGTTGGTAGCTGCACTGGGATCAGCTAAAAGTAGTTGGATCGGTATGTGCGTTAAAATTAATCGAAATGAGTCGATTAATCGATAAAAAAAAAACGATTAATCGAACACAAAAATTTTGATCAGTAACAGCCCTAATGAAAACGTACAACATCGTTCTTCAAGTTTCTGCCTGTATAGGATAATATATACCAGGAGTCATGGCTGCTGACACGGGGCTGAGCCTAGATATTGCTGATAACTTTTCAAAAAGACCGGGTATACAATTAATTTAATAGGAATTTAGTATGGCACCAAAAACACAAATCTGGACATTAGAGCTGCACGATTCTGTGAAAAATATTTTTTTGCTTAGAATAAAGATCACGATTCTCTGCAATACATCATCTTTCACATTATACAACACAATTGGGCATAACTTTGCTGTTTTTTTAAGTGTATTTATTTCCTAAAACATTGCATTTGAAAGACTGCTGCGCAAAAAAAGGATTTTTAATAAACAGCTTACCTGTAAAATTCTTTTCTTGAAGTACATCACGGGACACAGAGCGCATAGCCATTACATATGGGTTATATGGGTACCTTCAGGTGTGGACACTGGTGTAATCAACTTCACAGGAAGTTCCTCCCTATATAACCCCCTCCCACTGAGAGTGCTTCAGTTTTGTAGCAAGCAATTCTCCCGAGGTTACACAATGTTCCCCAAAAGAGGGGTGGGAGCTCTGTGTCCCGTGATGTACTTCAAGAAAAGGATTTTACAGGTAAGCTGTTTATTAAAAATCCTTTTTTCTTTATCGTACATCACGGGACACAGAGCGCATAGCCATTACATATGGGATGTCCCAAAGCAATGCTCCATGAGGGGAGGGAGACCGTAAGGCCAAAATTAGCCAAACAGAAAATATATCAGGAGGTAAAAACTAGCTCCACCAACAGAAAAAAGGGGCGTAATCCGGGCCAGAGGATTCTATACTGCTGCCCGTAGGACCGCCTGCCCAAATGCTGCGTCCGTAGCTTTTGTGACGTCCAACTTATAAAATTTAGTAAACGTATGTACGGAAGACCAGGTTGCCGCTTTGCAAACCTGTGCCATGGAGATCTGATGGTGTGCCGCCCAAGAGGCACTCATGGCCCTCGTAGAATGGGCCTTAACTGATAAGGGAGGTGGAACGCGCTTCAGACCATAGGCCTGAAAAATCAGCTGTTTAATCCACCTAGCCAAGGAAGACTTGGCAGCCGGCTGACCCTTCTTGGGGCCATCCGGGAGAAAGAAAAGCACATCTGTTTTCCGAATCTTTTCTGTAGCCTTGAGATAAACCCTCATGGCTCGGACCACGTCCAAAGTATGAAGCAATCTTTCCTCTCTGGACTGGGGAGTAGGAAAGAAGGATGGTAGGACTAGGTCCTGATTCAAGTGAAAACTGGATATGACCTTAGGCAGGAAAGAAGGCTGAGGCCGCAGAACCACTCTGTCCTTATGCAGAATCAGGTACGGTTCCCTGCAAGACAAGGCTGCCAGCTCGGAGACCCTTCTGGCCGAAGCCATAGCCCCCAAGAAAACCAACTTTCGGGTTAGCAGCACAAGAGGGATTTCTGTCAGAGGTTCAAACGGCTGCTTTTGTAAAGCTGACAAGACCAGATTTAAATTCCAGGGGCAGAGAGGAGCTCTAATAGGGGGATTCACATGCAAGACCCCCTGCAAAAAGGTTTTCACAAGCGAATGCGTGGCCAAAGGCCTTTGAAACCATATCGATAAGGCAGACACCTGCCCCTTTAGAGTACTAAGAGCCAACCCCTTGTCAACGCCAACCTGGAGGAATCGCAAGATCCTGTCAATAAAAAACTTGCGAGGATGCCCTCCTTGAGACTCGCACCACTCCACATAGGTCCTCCAGACTCTGTAATAGATATTTCTAGAGACTGGCTTTCTAGCCTGAATTAACGTAGATATGACTTGGGCTGAGAGGCCTCTGCCCTTAAGAATTAGGGATTCAGCCGCCAAGCCATCAAATTTAGCTGCTGTGAAGCAGGGTGGTAGATCGGGCCCTGAGACAGCAGATCTGGGCGCAGGGGGAGCGGCCACGGTGCCCCTACTGACATCCTCACGATGAGTGCGTACCAAGCCCTTCTGGGCCAGGCTGGGGCCACCAGGATCACCGGCCTGCGCTCCACCCTGATCCTTCGTAGAAGGCGGGGAATCATCTGTAGTGGAGGGAACGCATACAGGAGAGAAAACTGGTGCCAGGGGCAAACCAACGCATTGGTCCCGTAGGCCGAGGGGTCCCTGGCTCGGGATACGAATTTGTCCAATTTCTTGTTGAATCTTGTTGCCATGATGTCCACATCGGGAATTTCGAATCTTTGGCAAATCTCTTGGAATACCTGGGGGTGAAGAGACCACTCTCCCGGGAGTAACTGTTGACGACTCAAAAAATCTGCTTGAGAATTGTCTATCCCTGGGATGAACACTGCTGAGATGCAGGGTACATGGGCTTCGGCCCATGAGAAAATCAGGTTTACTTCCTTTTGAGCCGCTAGGCTCCTTGTGCCCCCCTGGTGGTTTATGTATGCCACCGCCGTGGCATTGTCGGACTGTATCCTTACTGGCAGACCCTGCAGGGGGAGAGTCCAGGCGACCAGGGCCAACCGGGCAGCTCTGATCTCTAGGACATTGATGGGAAGCAGACTTTCTGCCTCTGACCACTGTCCCTGCTGGGTCCGTTTTCCTAAGATTGCCCCCCAACCTGTTAGGCTGGCATCTGTGGTTACTATTTTCCACGTGATGGGGCAAAAGGTTTTCCCTTTTGACAATTTTTGAGGGATCAGCCACCAGTACAGGCTGCGCTTGACCCCTGGGGAAAGAACTAATGGACGGTCTAATGCCTGTATGGACTTGTTTCAAGCAGAGAGAATAGCTGCCTGAAGAACTCTGGTATGGATCTGGGCATAGGGCGCTGCTTCGAAGGCGGCCACCATCTTTCCCAGCAGTCGCATGCATAGGCGAATAGTCGGCTTCTTTTTGCCTAAGACTATTTGAATCGTTTGAATCAACGACCTGATCTTCTCTTGAGGTAAAAATACCCTCTGGCATTCTGTATCTAACCGAAAGCCTAGATATTCCAACTGTCTTGTGGGTTGTAACCTTGATTTTTCTTGGTTCACAATCCACCCGAATTCTTCTAGATGCCGCACTGTGCGGACTACTGCATGATTGAGGTTGGAAGCTGATCTGTCGATAACCAGGAGATCGTCCAGGTATGCCAGGACCAAGATGCCTTCTGTCCTTAGGACGGCTAGCACCGGGGCTAACACCTTTGTGAATACCCGCGGAGCTGTTGCCAACCCGAAAGGGAGGGCTACGAACTGGTAATGACTTTGATTTATCGTAAAACGAAGAAACCTGTGATGTGCTGGGTAAATCGGCACATGCAGATATGCATCCTTTATGTCTATAGATGCTAGAAAGTCGCCCTGATGCAGGCTGGTTGTCACTGAACGTATGGAGTCCATACGAAAGGTCTGAATCTTTAGAAAGCGATTTAGGCGTTTGAGGTCTAATATAGGCCTGACGTCGCCATTGGGTTTTGGTATAACAAAAAGGTTGGAGTAGAATCCCCGACCCCATTCTTGGGTTGGTACTTCTACAATTACTCCTTGGAGCAATAGGCGATCCAACGCCTTTACGAGAGAGGCCCTTTTTAATGGGTCGCTTGGAAGACTTGACCCCTGAAAATGAGGAGGGGGGGATTTCTCGAAACTCTAGTTTGTATCCCGTGGCTACCACGGACCGAACCCAAGAGTCGGGAATTCTGGCCTTCCAGACTTCGGAGAAAAACCGGAGTCTTCCCCCCACCCGAGAGAGTGGGGGCGCCCCTTCATGAATCTGATTTGATGACTGGTTTAGCCGGTTTGCGAGACCAGGGTCTCTTGTTTGCCGCGGCTTGACCCTGTGGGCGGCTATTAACCGCTGGACGCCCGGGAGGCCGTCGATACTGACGAGAAGTCGAAGGGGCCGAGCCTACAATGGCCTGTCGTTTAAACGTGGGCCCACGCGGTCTTTTCTTGACCGGTAAGGAAGTACTTTTTCCACTTGATATGGTGTGGATATATTTATCTAGGTCTTCCCCGAATAGTCTTCCCCCATGAAAGGGAAATCCTGCTAAAAGCTTTTTGCAGGGTGCCTCTGCTGACCAGTTCTTTAGCCACAAAAGACGACGCATGTGAACCATCAGTAGAGATGAACGGGATGCCTGTTGGATGGAGTCCTTAATAGCATCTACTGCAAAGCAGAGAGCCCTAGGGAATTCTGCTAATTCATGAGTATGCTGAGCCGGCATGTCCTTTAATATGTTTTGCCTGATCCTTCAAGGCCTGACAAACACCAATGGCTGCTACTGCTGGCTGAACCATGGCACCTACTGAGGTGAAAGCGGCTTTCAGTAGGGTCTCGAATTTCTTGTCGACCGGATCCTTGAACATCTGGACATTTTCAACCGGACAGGTCAGGGATTTATTCACGCAGGAAATGGCCGCGTCCACTGTGGGGAGTGCCCATTTCTTTAAATATTCCTCTTCCATAGGATAGAGAATGGAGAATCTTTTAGGAGGGACAAAGATTCTATCAGGTCGAGCCCAATCCTGGTAAATCACGTTCCGCAGAAGGGGGTGCATTGGAAAAGACGCACAAGTTAATGGAGCCTTTAAAGAACCCAATGAGGAAACCTCCGGGGCTACTAGTTCTGGCACTGGAAGTTTAAAGGCAGTGCGAACCATATCTGTCAAAGACTGGATCCACAGGCTCTCCGCTTGAGAGGCCGAGAAATATTCATCTATAGTGGAATCTTCCCTGTCTGAACCGTCGGGACTTGGGTCTGCCTGATCCCCTTGTGGGTCCCGTTCCTCTGAAGAGGAGACCTCCGCATCTGAAAACCCCACACTGGGTGAGGGGGATCTAGCCCGCTTGCTACTTGGCCAAGGACGGGCAAACAACGCAGTTAACTTTTTCTCTAGCCCACTCATGGTGGCTGCTAGCATTTCTTCCGTCACGTAAACGGGAATGGGTGGATCGGGGGCCGCCTCTGCCCCCAGCACCCCCAATGGCTCTTGCACTATGCCACTCGGTGTTCTAACTGGTGAGGGTGGGGCCGTTGAAGCCTGGCCCAAATCCTCTGACCCCGATGGAGACCCCTTTTGCTTCTTGGCACCTTTAGCAGCCTTGGCTGGTCCAGATCCCTTTGGAGCCATTGTACAACCTTGAGTCACCCCTATAGCCAACACCTGACTGTTGCAGCTAGGAGTAACCAATGTGAGGACAGGTATGAGGAAAATGAAAAAAACTAAATTTCTTTTTTTTTTCCAAAAAAAAAATTTTTTTTTTAATTTTTTTTACCCGCCTGGGAGGTGGCAATACTGAGGAAACCTGTGAGTATTGACACACCAATGCCCGTTAGCCGGAGTCCAAGGTAGACTCAGATACTGCTGGATCTAAGGCTGAGTCCCTTTAAGCAAAAAACTTCCTCTTTTTTTTTTTTTTTTTTCTGGTCAATAGTGGACCTAAGTCCTAGACCTGAAGATCCACAAAACCGCCACTAGGTGTCCCTGTGTGGCCAAAAGACCCAGCTGCACGCTCTGTATCCTTTCTTCCTCTGCCTCCAGGAGGGAAAGACCAGCCAGAGAAAAAGTTTTCCTTTAAACAGACCCTGACGCTGCTGGCCCGCCCCCCCGACGCACGCCGACGCTATAAAAGGCGGCGTGCACGCGCGCGCACGCACACATGCGCGCGCACCCCCCCACGCTGAAAACCACATGGAGGAAGCAGAGCAGAGGAAACAACATGGACCAGCGCCAGGCAGCACCAACAGACACCAGGTAAGCACTAATCTTATTGTAGTGCACACACAGAGAGGAAGCTGTCCCCATGGGCTTCCTAAGAAACAGGAGTTTTCACCAGCACTTTCCTCTTTAAAACATGTGGGGTTGCAGTATCAATGCTAACAGGCAGACCTGGGGTGAGTAGCAAATATATATCTTACACAAGTATACATATATCTACATGTTATCTGGGTAAACATTAGTATCCCATCCTGCCCACACAGACATAGTGGAGATAGTGGCTGATGCACAAGCATACTGTTAGCCAACCCAGAACCCCCAGGGGGATACCTACTGTCGAACCAAGTCCCGCAGGTTCCCTCTTACCTGCTCCACGCCGCAGGGTATTGCAAACTGCAAGAGGCCCAATCTTCCCCCATCTCCGTGGGTATTGTCTCGGACCTTCAGGGACCGGGGTCCTGTGTTTAAGGAACCCACACCCCTGGACCTATATAGCATCCTGGCATCAGTAGCGTTTAGTCCTGGAAGAGACCAAGGCACTGGAGCCCAGAATCCAGCCCTCCAAGGAGAGGCATTATAGGCAAAACCCCACTCCAGCAGGGCCCGGGTACCGTACACCTTGGCTTTGAAGCACTTCGGACGGATCCGGCTAGCTATCCTGGGTCCCGAGACCTCCGAGGGACAGCTAGACGTGACCAACACCTAAGACACTGGCGAAAAAACTGAAGCACTCTCAGTGGGAGGGGGTTATATAGGGAGGAACTTCCTGTGAAGTTGATTACACCAGTGTCCACACCTGAAGGTACCCATATAACCCATATGTAATGGCTATGCGCTCTGTGTCCCGTGATGTACGATAAAGAAAACAGTGCGACATAAAATATTGCAACGACCTCCATTTTATTCTCTAGTGTTTCTGCTAAAAAAATATATATATACCATATTTGCCGGCGTCTAAGGCGTCTGGGCGTATAAGACGACCCCCTATTTTTCAATTGAAAACATAGCTTTTGGGCTATACTCGCCATATAAGACTACCCCCTTTCCAAGGCAACACCATTTAAAAAAAAACATGAATTCCACCACATATTCGCCACCGATCTAAGTGTAGGCACATGAGCATACACAATAATCATTGCTATTCCAACAGGCGTTAAAGTCTTTAGTTGACTGACCACAATGCACAGGGAATTATTAAATGAGAGGTCCCAATACTATGAGCCCTTGGATTCTTATTTCCAGTCAGGGGGACTCACCGGCATTGTCCTAGCCAATTCCTCAATCAACATTGCTCTCCATGACACCTACTACATAGTTGCCCACTTCCATGTCCTATCCCAGTAATGGCTAACCTTGGCACCCCAGATGTTTTGGAACTACATTTCTCATGATACTCGATTACATTGCAGAGTGCATGAGCATCATGGGAAATGTAGTTCCAAAACATCTGGGGTGCCAAGGTTCGCTATCACTGTCCTATCCAGTTACGGCACATCCAGTGTAATACTGTATGTAGCTTAGGCTACATACAGCCTACACCGCTGAGCCAATCCCAGTAAACAATGTATTCTATTAATGAATACAAAGCCTGCTTGGATTGGCAGAGGCTGTAACATCATCAGCCCTCTAATCTCTGACTCTCAAAGCCAATCCGAGCCGTATGTACTGTATGTACTGTATGTAGCCTGCTCGGATTAGCAGGCTCTATATTCACTAGTAGAATACATTGCTTGCATAATTGGCTCAGCAGTGTACACTGTATGTAGCTGTAGCTACATACAGTATTACCGCACATCCGGCAGGCTGACATCAAGTGTGCTGCATTTTATACCCGGCGTATAAGACGACCCCTGATTTTTGGGCATTTTTTTAAGTGTAAAAGGTAGTCTTATACGCCAGAAAATAGAGTGTGTGTATATATATATTAGGGTTGTCCCGATACCACTTTTTTAGGTCCGAATACAAGTACGGATACTTTTTTTCAAGTAGTCACCGATACCGAATACCGATACTTTTTTTAAATGTCATGTGACAGTGACAAAAGATCTAAAGTAAACTCTAGTCTAAAGTATTACAAAATGAAATTATTTACAATTTACATAAATTGATCAATATCTTTTACATGAATAACATTAATACTTAATTATTTAGAAATTACTTAAAATACAGAGCTTGTACTTTAGGAAGTTGTATTCTATGTGACTCCATTTTGAGTGACACAGAAAGAAATAACATGCAATGCAGTGCACTGACTGAGAACTTCTGGCAGTGGCAAGGCAACAAACTACACATTGCTTGCCTCTGTGTGCACTACTGTATTACAATTTGACACTCGGTATTCTATTCAATTCATTCAGTTATATTATATATTACTGTCTCACTCTCGAGTGTCTACAATTCTAGATTTAATCTTACTTGCTCGGCGAGGGCTGGTGAGGGCTGACTGCTGGTATGAAGTTTGTCCTGGTCCTGCTCTCCGCCCGCTCTTCTCCCTCTCTCCTCCTTTCATAATTTAGCAGCACGAGGCGTGGAGGAAAACAAACAACTATTGGCTGCTCTTTGGCGCTCTCTCCACCCCTCAGCTGCTGCTGCTCTCCGCCCCCAGTATGCACGCTCGAGCGAGGGGAGTTAAAAAAACGGCACATAGACATACCTCTGATGTTTGCCGCCGCTCTATACAGTGTCCACCCCTTGTCAGCTGCCACTATTACGCTGCTTACCAGGAACACGGGGTTATATACACAGTACCAGTGCAACCAATTAGGATGTCGCTGCCGCTCGCTCCACCCCCTTCTAAACTGCCGCAACCAATTAGGATGATCGCTCGCCAGTCCCCACCGCTTCTAAGCTCCCGTTCTAACACTCAGCAGCCTGCTAGTTGAAAAAAAAAAAAAAAGTATTCTATTTTGGTATCGGCGGTATTTGCGGGAGTACGAATACTCCCGCAAATACTTGGTATCGATACCGATATCGGGACAACCCTTATATATTAGGGCTGTTACTGATCAAAATTTTTGTGTTCGATTAATCTTTTTTTTTTTTATCGATTAATCGACTAATTTCGATTAATTATAACGCACATACAGATCCAACTACTTTTAGCTGATCTCCTTGCAGGCCGATTCCCAGTGCAGCTCCCAACCACTGGAAAAATGGATAGCAGGATACAAAAAAAACACACAAAGGCAGCGCTCGGTGGGAATAGCATTAAAACTTTTATAGTCTTCAAATAGGTAACAAAATAAATATTGCACTGGAGATAAAATCGATGTAGCTACATAAACTGTAAAAATGGTGCGAGTAATACCAAACGGTACCAAAAGCAGTCATAAAAACATGTAGCCAAGTATGATACTGGTATAAAAATGTGTACAACGATACCACTGCTGAATCCAGATGAGGAGAGGTTAACATCAGTCCGTTGGCATGTAGATGTCCCATGAAGGGAACTATCACAACTCCCAGTTTTTTTTTTTTTTCCTTCTTCTTTACTTTTCTATTTATTCTTTATTTTAATCCTGATATCAATCCCTAATCGACAACACTAGTTATGTTTATGGAATGTATTTTCATGTCTTTTACTGTTTGAAATGTATTACTATTCAAAGTCTTTTCTTCTGATACCCATCTTGATGTATCGACACATGTTTATTGCTTTATTGTACAATTTATCCTGAAATACCAATAAAATCTTAAAATCGAACTGCGCATGCTCCGTTCAGAAATTTCCCGCCGTGCATTGCGCTAAATCACGTCGTTGCGTCATTCGTTGTTTGAGTAGCGTTGTTTACGAACATTCCTATTCCCGGACGACTTACGTAAAAAATTATAAAAGACGTCGGAAAACGTAGAAATTCGACGCGGGAACGACGGCCATACTTAACATGGGCTGTCTAAGATTAGAGCAGCAAAAAGCTGGTATAGTGTTACGCAAAAAAAAGATGACTAAAGGTGCCGTAAGAGATTGCGATTGAAGATCGTAATTTCAGGGATCGCCGGCAAAAGCTCATTAGCATACCCAGACGCGGAAAACGACGGGAAGTCCACCCAGTGGACCCAGGCGTACGAACACGTAATCCAGTAGAATTGAAGCCCGCAGCCGTCTATTGAGGTTTTAGGTTTCCGACTAGCTAAAAAACGCGTGTGATTTGAAATTACTCCAGTCTAACACCAGTTAGACAGGAGTTACGGCTCTCTGAATCTGGCCCCTTAATCTCAATCCAAAATAGTTAAAAACCATTAAGAAAAAAAAACAAAAAAAACAAAGAGAAGTTAAATTTATGGTATTTTTTTTTCTAAGTCAAAACCCATAAAATATATATATATATATATATATATATATATATATATATATATATATATATATATATATATATATACACACACACACACACACACACACACACACATACACTTTGAGCTTATGATACTGCCATCTTGTGGTCAAAATACCAAATAAAAGATAAAATCCTTACCCGTCATATGTCTACCTTCTGTCTGTTATAAGAACTGAAAAACTGCAGATTCTGTGGGTGGGTCTGTTGTCTCGAGCTCTGTGGGTGGAGTCGTGATGTCAGTAGACTCCCCGCCCTCCTCTACACTCCCCTTACACTGAATTTTGCTATTATCACTAACATCCAGTCAGAAAAGGAGTGGGGTTGGGAATCAAAAAAATAATGCCTGTCTCCAAGCTAGTGTGTGAGATATGTAAATAACCTGTCACTCACAGCAAGGGGGCGAAACGGACTAAGGTTTTTATCTGTAAGTCAGTTTTAATTTCACTGAACAATAAAAGAGGATTACTCAGAGCTGGATTAACTCTGTGTGGCAAGACTGGGCACAGATGATAGGAAATCCTATACAGTCCCTAATGTATACAACCCCGCCAAAAAAAAAAAGGGTATCTTTTTTGGATGTAACAGGGTTCAATTACTGTAAGAAATGTAAAGCATGCCAACTGACGAGAAAGGATGTTAGGAAAGTAATACAATTTAGATCTATCAGTAGGAGTTCAAAATTTATAAATGTATCGCCTGTAAATCCACCCCAGTAACCTAAATTATTGTTTGCCCTTGCGGGTTACAATCTATAGGATGCTCAAAAATCTAAGCACCTGAATTAATGAACATCTTAATAATATCAAAAATGGGTTTCCATTTTAGGACACATCATATGGATCCCAGTTTAGCAAAAAATCTTCGGGATAGATTAAATAGATCCAGACTGGAGAGGAAGCAACATGATCCAGAAAATATCTAAAGATTAAAACGGAATGGATCTATAAACTAAATACACTCACTCCTGCTGGAATAAACGTAGACCTAAACTGCTACTTATCCAATTATAAGGTTTCTTAAGAGGTATCTTTTTGTAATGGTTACTAGTATTATTGTGAAAAATTGTGAAATGTGTTCCAATTCACCTAAATGGAGTCAAATTATTCGCCACTGGATGGCATATTTAGTGTTTTGGATCAATCTCCTAGGTTTTTTTATCTCCATTTGGTATTATGCCACAAGATGGCGATATCTTTAGCTCAAATTAAAATTTTCTAAAATTCCTAATCGCTAGTTGGTATTTGGCCACAAGGTGGCGGTATCTTAAGCTCAAAATGTATATAGTTTTAAAATTAGTATTTTTTATCAAAACCTATCAATTTAACCGGTTTTATATTTTTCTTAATTGTTTTAAACTATTTTGGATTGAGATTAAAGTTTTAAATAATTATTGAGCAAGGATTGAACTGGATTGGATATCCTTTAATGGAGGATCTGTATAAATTAGGGAGCCACGTATCTGATCACATGATACCTGATGTCAGCCTGTGCTGACGAAACGTGTAGGGTGCCTTGAGCGCAATACGTCACTTCCGCCCCTTGCAACCCAGCTGGAGCGCATTACAGCATTCCTCCACACATGGTTGTTTTTGCTGTGATGGAGATTGGCTTTTTAACCCCTACCTCACTGGCGTATTGTAAAATGACGCCGGCAGGAACCCTCCCTTGATCCGGGTGGACGTCCATACTTCCCGGCAATTTACAGCGTGCCGCCGGCACCGCTCGTGACCTTGTGCGCGCGCGGCGGCCACAATTGATGCCGGGCACCCGCAATTGCCGCTGATCACAGCAGGAGTGTGGGTCTGTGTGTGTAAACACACAGATCCACCTCCTGTCAGAGGTGAGGAGACCGATGTGTGTTCCCAATACAGAGGAACACACATCGGTCTCCTCCCCCCTACAGTTAGAACACACTAGGGAACATTTTAACCCCTTGAGTGCTTCCTAGCGTTAACCCCTTCCCTGCCAGTCACATTTACACAGTTTATAGCACTAATCGCTGTATAAATGTGAATGGTCCCAAAAACGTGTCAAAAGTGTCCGATGTGTTCGCCGCAATGTCACGGTCACAATAACAAAAAGAAAAAAAAATTGCAAATCGCCGCCATTACTACTGAAAGAAATAATAAAATAAAAATGCCATAAAACTATCCCCTATTTTGTAAACGCTATAACTTTTGCGCAAACCAATCAATATACAATTTTTTTTTTTTTTTTTAACCAAAATATGTAGAAGAAGAATACGTATCGGCCTAAACTGAGGAAAAACATATTTTTTTTAAAAAAAATTGGATATTTATTAAGTAAAAAAAAATATATATATATATATATATATATATATATATATATATATATATATATATATATATATATATATATTTTTTTTTAATCGCTCTTTTGTTTATAGCGCAAAAAATAAAAACCGCAGGGATGATCAAATACCACCAAACGAAAGCTCTATTTGTGGGGAAAAAAACAAAGATTTAGTTTGGGTACGGTGTTGCATGACCCCGCAATTGTAATACAAAGTGCAACAGCGCTGAATACTAAAAATTGGTCTGGGCAGGAAGGGGGTGAAAATGTCCTGCATGGAAGGGGTTAAAGTGGTTTCACAGTTAAGGAGATATTTGCACAAAAACGGGCACCGATGTCTACGGCGCATGCATGCCGTAGACAGAGGAGCA
This sequence comes from Rana kukunoris, assembly GCA_029574335.1. Classification (NCBI taxonomy): domain Eukaryota; kingdom Metazoa; phylum Chordata; class Amphibia; order Anura; family Ranidae; genus Rana; species Rana kukunoris. The sequence continues at coordinate 49,211,764 of CM056060.1, forward strand.
GGCGCACTGAGCATGCCATTTTTGTGAATGGCATTATTTGAGTTAATGCCGTGTTTTCGCGGGAGTGACGTCATCGCCACTCCGGCCAATCACCGCACCGGAGCGGCGAAAACAGGAAAAAGCTCCAGGGGTCATATCGGCAGCGGAGGACGGGACCGAGGACTTCAATCTAAGGTAAGTACCACATAATGAGCTAGTATGCTGTGCATACTAGCTCATTATGCCTTTCTCTTGCAGGAGTTTAAAAAAATAAAAATCTTGAGGGTTTACTTCCTCTTTAAAACTTCAATAAACTGTGATATACTTCACCATGGGAGTCGTCTTCTTCCTTTAATTTCCCTACTGATAATTGGACGTCTGATGGCACAGTTCGAGGTTGGCAGAATCCCCTGCATCGGTTTAATCTTTCTGCGCTTTTGACTCCCTGTAATGGGTGTCATGGAGCTCTGGTAAGTAGAATGTTTGGCAGGTGATGGTGGTGGAAGACACAGTCACTCATTGTTCACCAGGATTGAGAAGATTCACGTGCACAAATTGAACTGATTTTTAGACATTTATTAGATTTCATTCATAATTATACTATGGCCATCACATATGCACTTGGAGAATTCATTTTTTGCTGAAATTGTTTGTTATGCACTTGCACTTTGTAGCATATTTAGGTTTTTGTCGCTTTGAGAGAGCGTGGTTTAAATTCATTTAGGAATTAATTTCTTTTCACATGTGCCTTACTTTATAAGGAGCTGCTCTCACCATTAGTTGTTTTGTTTACACCCTTTACCATTTGGGGTATTAGCCCTTCCCCCCTTTTTTGCCGTCACAAATGTTATCTCGGTTATCTTTCAGCGCTGAGAAACGTTGATAAACATTTGCGGAGGCTTTTTTGATCATGTGGAAATGCTGGATTAAGATCATGAGGGAGGTTGAATCGAGATTGCAATTTTTTTTAACGATTAATCGTGCAGCTCTACTTGACATGGACTTGAACTGCAATAAACGCTTTTATTTTCTAGATTACCCTGCAATTTGGCTTTAACATAGATAGTAAAGTTTGACTTATTCACTTAACATAATGGGTGGGGGGGGGGGGGGTTTAAAAGTGTTGGATTGCCCTTAGCAACCAGTTTCTACCATTATTTTTTTCTTCAAACTGTGCTTCAGTAGAGACAAAGGCCGGGATTCAGAAAGACTTTACGCCGGCATATCAAAAGATACGCCGTCGTAAGTACAAATGTGCGCCGTCGCATCTTTACGCCGATTCAGAAAGCAAGATACGCCGAAAAACATGGCTTCAATCGCCCGCGTAACTTGCCTACGTCGGCGTATCGTGGGCGCATAGTTACGCTGGACGCATTAGACGTTCCCATTAAAAATATGCAAATGAGTAAGATACGTTTACGTAAGGCGTATGACCGGCGTAAAGTTACCCCTGCTATATGAGGCGCAGGCCATGTTAAGTATGGACATCGGAACAGCGTCAAATTTTCTTTCGTTTACGCAAGTCGTACGCGAACAGGGCTGTGCGTTAAGTTACGTTCACGTCTAAAGCATTGAGTATTTGTGACGTGATTCTGAGCATGCGCACTGGGATACGTCCACGGACGGTGCATGCGCCGTTCGTTAGATGCTTCATTTAAATGGGGTCACGATTCATTTCCATACAACACGCCCACTACCAGCCTACTTTCAATTACGTGGGCTTACGCTGGCCCATATACGCTACGCAGCTGTAACTTAGGGCGCAAGTTGTTTCTGAATACGGTACTCGCCTGTCTAAGTTACGGCGGCGTAGCGCATATGAGAAGCTTTACGCTCGCATAAGATTACGCCATTCTTTCAGATTCCTGGCCAAAGTTTATATTAGACACTTTTAATTAATCCCCCCGCTCCCCATAAATCCAATCCATAGAATAAACCTTTTAAAATATGTCAGATCCTAGGTATAATTTCTGTGTGATTGTATATTGAGTATTATACACTCATAGTAACTAACGCAAGCAGCATCATAAACTGCTAAATCTTGTACTTCTCTAACCTCATGACAGGCCCCGCTCCAATGTTAGGTTTCCTGACATCTATAGCTCAATAATAGAAAAACCACATCCACATATCACAGACAGCACATTCTAACCACACCAGTCCTGGCACCCGACCGCTGCAGGCTTCTGCACCGTATGCACATCCTGCACAACCTAAACACACCTACGACATGACACCGAAGAACTTGTCATAAAACACACAAGTCACCCTAACAACTTGTTAAGAACAAAATCACCTATTTCATCTGCTACCAGACCTACACTACATGTCTGGTTACTTATAAACACATTTAAATGGACTGCAAACTAACACAACACAACCAATCTAAAGATCTGGAAATACAAGCAAACCTAGGTAGTGCATTTTTTAATCTGCCCAACAACAAATTGGCCAATAAAAAAAAAAGGGCATATAAAATGCAAATTGCCTGTGCAGAAACAGATCAAAAGAAAACTGCATATGTGTGAACAGAGCCTTATGCTGGCCAATACACGCATCGATTTCCAAATGAGAATATTCATACGAAAAGTCTTTGTACATTCACTGAATGAAAGAACGTTCTTTGAAAATGTCACTGGCTTTTAACATTCAGTTTTAAAATGAATGTAATTTCTGGAAAAAAATAAAAAAAATAAAAAAAAATCACGTATACCATCTGAAAATTCCTCTGACCGAGAAGTTTTCTATTTTGGTCCTTCAAATTTTCCCATCACTGTGGTCGAAAAGAAAAAGGGATTTTTAATAACAGCTTACCTGTAAAATCCTTTTCTTGGAGTACATCACGGGACACAGAGCGCATAGCCATTACATATGGGTTATATGGAGTACCTTCAGGTGTGGACACTGGTGTAATCAACTTCACAGGAAGTTCCTCCCTATATAACCCCCTCCCACTGAGAGTGCTTTAGTTTTGTAGCAAGCAATTTCTCTGAGGTTACACAATGTTCCCACAAAGAGGGGTGGGAGCTCTGTGTCCCGTGATGTACTCCAAGAAAAGGATTTTACAGGTAAGCTGTTATTAAAAATCCCTTTTTCTTGATCGTACATCACGGGACACAGAGCGCATAGCCATTACATATGGGATGTCCCAAAGCAATGCTCTATGAAGGGAGGGAGACCGTAAGGCAAAAAATAGCCAAACAGAAACTATATCAGGAGGTAAAATAGCTCCACCAACAGAAAAAGGGGGCGTGAACCGGGCCAGAGGATTCTATACTGCTGCCCGTAGGACCGCCTGCCCAAATGCTGCGTCCGTAGCTTTTGTGACGTCCAACTTATAAAATTTAGTAAACGTATGTACGGAAGACCAGGTTGCCGCCTTGCAAACCTGTGCCATAGAGATCTGATGGTGTGCCGCCCAAGAGGCACTCATGGCCCTCGTAGAATGGGCTTTAACTGATAAGGGAGGTGGAACGCGCTTCAGACCATAGGCCTGAAAAATCAGCTGCTTAATCCACCTAGCCAAGGAAGACTTGGCAGCCGGCTGACCCTTCTTGGGGCCATCCGGAAGAATGAAAAGCACATCTGTTTTCCTAATCTTTTCTGTAGCCTTGAGATAAACCCTCATGGCTCGGACCACATCCAAAGTATGAAGCAATCTTTCCTCTCTGGACTGGGGAGTAGGAAAGAAGGATGGTAGGACTAGGTCCTGATTCAAGTGAAAACTGGATATGACCTTAGGAAGGAAAGAAGGCTGAGGCCGCAGAACCACTCTGTCCTTATGCAGAATAAGGTACGGTTCCCTGCAAGACAAGGCTGCCAGCTCGGAGACCCTTCTGGCCGAAGCCATAGCCACCAAGAAAACCAACTTTCGGGTTAGCAGCACAAGAGGGATTTCTGTCAGAGGTTCAAACGGCTGCTTTTGTAAAGCTGACAAGACCAGATTTAAATTCCAGGGGCAGAGGGGAGCTCTAATAGGGGGATTTACATGCAAGACCCCCTGCAAAAAGGTTTTTACAAGCGAATGTGTGGCCAAAGGCCTTTGAAACCATATCGATAAGGCAGACACCTGCCCCTTTAGAGTACTAAGAGCCAACCCCTTGTCAACGCCAACCTGGAGGAATCGCAAGATCCTGTCAATAAAAAACTTGCGAGGATGCCCTCCTTGAGACTCGCACCACTCCACATAGGTTCTCCAGACTCTGTAATAGATATTTCTAGAGACTGGCTTTCTAGCTTGAATTAACGTAGATATGACTTGGGCCGAGAGGCCTCTGCCCTTAAGAATTAGAGATTCAGCCGCCAAGCCATCAAATTTAGCTGCTGTGAAGCAGGGTGGTAGATCGGGCCCTGAGACAGCAGATCTGGGCGCAGGGGGAGTGGCCACGGTGCCCTTACTGACATCCTCACGATGAGTGCGTACCAAGCCCTTCTGGGCCAGGCTGGGGCCACCAGGATCACCGGCCTGCGCTCCACCCTGATCCTTCGTAGAAGGCGGGGAATCATCTGCAGTGGAGGGAACGCATACAGGAGAGAAAACTGGTGCCAGGGGCAAACCAACGCATCGGTCCCGTAGGCCGAGGGGTCCCTGGCTCGGGATACAAATTTGTCCAATTTCTTGTTGAATCTTGTTGCCATGATGTCCACATCGGGAACTCCGAATCTTTGGCAAATCTCTTGGAATACCTGGGGGTGAAGAGACCACTCTCCCGGGAGCAACTGTTGACGACTCAAAAAATCTGCTTGAGAATTGTCTATCCCTGGGATGAACACTGCTGAGATGCAGGGTACATGGGCTTCGGCCCATGCAAAAATTAGGTTTACTTCCCTTTGAGCCGCCAGGCTCTTTGTGCCCCCCTGGTGGTTTATGTATGCCACCGCCGTGGCATTGTCGGACTGTATCCTTACTGGCAGACCCTGCAGGGGGAGAGTCCAGGCGACCAGGGCCAACCGAACAGCTCTGATCTCTAGGACATTGATGGGAAGCAGACTTTCTGCCTCTGACCACTGTCCCTGCTGGGTCCGTTTTCCTAAGATTGCCCCCCAACCTGTTAGGCTGGCATCTGTGGTTACTATTTTCCACGAGATGGGGCAAAAGGTTTTCCCTTTTGATAATTTTTGAGGGATCAGCCACCAGTACAGGCTGTGCCTGACTTCTGGAGAAAGAACTAATGGACGGTCTAATGCCTGTATGGACTTGTTCCAAGCAGAGAGAATAGCTGCTTGCAGAATTCTGGTATGGATCTGGGCGTAGGGCGCTGCTTCGAAGGCGGCCACCATCTTCCCCAGCAGTCGCATGCATAGGCGAATAGTCGGCTTCTTTTTGCCTAAGACTATTTGAATCGTTTGAATCAACGACCTGATCTTCTCTTGAGGTAAAAATACCTTCTGGCATTCTGTATCTAACCGAAAGCCTAGATATTCCAACTGTCTTGTGGGATGTAACCTTGATTTTTCTTGGTTCACAATCCACCCGAACTCTTCTAGATGCCGCACTGTGCGGACTACTGCATGATTGAGGTTGGAAGCTGAACTGTCGATAACCAGGAGATCGTCCAGGTATGCTAGGACCAAGATGCCTTCTGTCCTTAGGACGGCTAGTACCGGGGCTAACACCTTTGTGAATACCCGTGGAGCTGTTGCCAACCCGAAAGGGAGGGCTACGAACTGATAATGACTTTGGTTTATCGTAAAACGAAGAAACTTGTGATGTGCTGGGTAAATTGGCACATGCAGATATGCATCCTTTATGTCTATAGATGCTAGGAAGTCGCCCTGATGCAGGCTAGTTGTCACTGAACGTATGGAGTCCATACGGAAGGTCTGAATCCTTAGAAAGCGATTTAGGCGTTTGAGGTCTAATATAGGCCTGACGTCGCCATTGGGTTTTGGTATAACAAAAAGGTTGGAGTAGAATCCCAGACCCCTTTCTTGGGTTGGTACTTCTACAATTACTCCTTGGAGCAAGAGGCGATCCAACGCCTTTACGAGAGAGGCCCTCTTTAACGGGTCGCTTGGAAGACTTGACCCCTGAAAATGAGGAGGGGGGATTTCTCGAAACTCTAGTTTGTAGCCTGAGGCTACTACGGACCGAACCCAAGAGTCGGGAATTCTGGCCTTCCAGACTTCGGAGAAAAACTGAAGTCTTCCCCCCACCCAAGAGAGTGGGGGCGCCCCTTCATGAATCTGATTTGATGACTGGTTTAGCCGGCTTGCGAGACCAGGGCCTCTTGTTTGCCGCGGCTTGTCCCTGTGGGCGGCTATTAACTGTTGAACGCCCGGGAGGCCGTCGATACTGACGGGAAGTCGAAGGGGCCGAGCCTGCAATGGCCTGTCGTTTAAACGTGGGCCCACGCGGTCTTTTCTTGACCGGTAAGGAAGTACTTTTTCCACTTGATATGGTGTGGATATATTTATCTAGGTCTTCCCCGAATAGTCTTCCCCCATGAAAGGGAAACCCTGCTAGAAGCTTTTTGCAGGGTGCCTCTGCTGACCAGTTCTTTAGCCACAAAAGACGACGCATGTGAACCATCAGTAGAGATAAACGGGATGCCTGTTGGATGGAGTCCTTAATAGCATCTACTGCAAAGCAGAGAGCCCTAGGGAATTCTGCTAATTCATGAGTATGCTGAGCCGGCATGTCCTTCAATATATGCTTTGCCTGATCCTTCAAGGCCTGACAAACACCAATGGCTGCTACTGCTGGCTGAACCATGGCACCTACTGAGGTAAAAGCTGCTTTCAGTAGGGTCTCGAATTTCTTGTCGACCGGATCCTTGAACATATGGACATTTTCAACCGGACAAGTCAGGGATTTATTCACGCAGGAAATGGCTGCGTCCACTGTAGGGAGAGCCCATTTCTTTACATATTCCTCTTCCATAGGGTAGAGAATAGAGAATCTTTTAGGAGGGACAAAGATTCTATCAGGTCGAGCCCAATCTTGGTAAATCACGTTCCGCAGAAGGGGGTGCATTGGAAAGGATGCACCAGTTAATGGGGCCTTTAAAGAACCCAATGAGGATACCTCCGGGGCTACTAGTTCTGGCACTGGAAGTTTAAAGGCAGTGCGAACCATATCTGTCAAAGACTGGATCCACAGGCCCTCCGCTTGAGAGGCCGAAAAATATTCATCTATAGTGGAATTTTCCCTGTCTGAACCGTCGGGACTTGGGTCTGCCTGATCCCCTTGTGGGTCCCGTTCCTCTGAAGAGGAGACCTCCGCATCTGAAAACCCCACACTGGGTGAAGGGGATCTAGCCCGCTTGCTACTTGGGCAAGGACGGGAAAACAACGCAGTTAACCTTTTCTCTAGCCCACACATGGTGGCTGCTAGCATTTCTTCCGTCACGTAAACGGGAATGGGTGGATCGGGGGCCGCCTCTGCCCCCAGCACCCCCAATGGCTCTTGTACTATGCCACTCGGTGTCCTGACTGGCGAGGGTGGGGCCGTAGAAGCCTGGCCCAAATCCTCTGACCCCGATGGAGACCCCTTTTGCTTTTTGGTACCTTTAGCAGCCTTGGCTGGTCCAGATCCCTTTGGAGCCATTGTACAACCTTGGGTCACCCCTATAGCCAACACCTGACTGTTGTAGCTAGGAATAACCAATATGAGGGCAGGTATGAGAGAAAATGAAAAAGAACTAATTTCTCTCTTTTTCTTTTATATTTCTCTTTTTTTTTTTTTTTTTTTTTCAAAAAAATCTTTTTTACCCGCCTGGGAGGTGGCAATACCGAGGAAGCCTGTGAGTATTGACACACCAATGCCCGTTAGCCGGAGTCCAAGGTAGACTCAGATACTGCTGGATCTAAGGCTGAGTCCCTTTAAGCAAAAAAAACCCTTTTTTTTTTTTTTTTTTTTTTTTTTTTTTTTTTTTCTGGTCTATAGTGGACCTAAGTCCTAGACCTGAAGATCCACTAAACCGCCACTAGGTGTCCCTGTGTGGCCAAAAGACCCAGCTGCACGCTCTGTATCCTTTCTTCCTCTGCCTCCAGGAGGGAAAGACCAGCCAGAGAAAAGTTTTTCCTTTATACAGACCCTGACGCTGCTGGCCCGCCCCCCCGACGCACGCCGACGCTATAAAAGGCGGCGTGCACGCGCGCGCGTATGCGCGCGCACACACGCGCGCATGATCGCGCGCACGATCGCGCGCACGATCGCGCGCACCACGCCGAACCCACATGGAGGAAGCAGAGCAGAGGAACAACATGGACCAGCGTTATGCAGCACCAACAGACACCAGGTAAGCACTAATCTTATTGTAGTGCACACACAGCGAGGAAGCTGTCCCCATGGGCTTCCTAAGAAACAGGAGTTTTAACCAGCAATTTCCTCTTTAAAACATGTGGGGTTGCAGTATCAGTGTTAACAGGCAGACCTGGGGTGAGTAGCAAATATATAACTTACACAAGTATACATATATCTACATGTTATCTGGGTAAACATTAGAATCCCATCCTGCCTCAACAGACATAGTGGAGATAGTGGCTGATGCACAAGCATACCATTAGCCAACCCAGAACCCCCAGGGGGATACCTACTGTCGAACCAAGTCCCGCAGGTTCCCTCTTACCTGCTCCACGCCGCAGGGTATTGCAAAATGCAAGAGGCCCAGCCTTCCCCCATCTCCGTGGGTATTGTCTTGGACCTTCAGGGACCGGGGTCCTGTGTTAAGGAACCCACACCCCTGGACCTATATAGCATCCTGGCATCAGTAACTTTTAGTTCTTGGAAGAGACTAAAGCACTGGAGCCCAGAATCCAGCCCTCCAAGGAGAGGCATTATAGGCAAAACCCCACTCCAGCAGGGCCCGGGTACCGTACATCTTGGCTCTGAAGCACTTCGGACGGATCCGGCTAGCTATCCTGGGTCCCGAGACCTCCGAGGGACAGCTAGACGTGACCAACACCTAAGACACTGGCGGAAAAACTAAAGCACTCTCAGTGGGAGGGGGTTATATAGGGAGGAACTTCCTGTGAAGTTGATTACACCAGTGTCCACACCTGAAGGTACTCCATATAACCCATATGTAATGGCTATGCGCTCTGTGTCCCGTGATGTACGATCAAGAAATATTGATTTGACCCCACTTACAATTAGAAAAATCGAACACAGAGATTTCAATCAATAGTTAAGATACAAATGATAACTTACATAAGTTATATTGGTCGAATTGCTGTGTCCACCCTACACAGTCTCATAATTTGTTCATGATTACAATGATATTTTGATTGATCAAAGTATCTCAGTGCTGTCAATCGATGCAAAACTATCAGTGATTTCCCACCCTGGTCTATCAACTCAATGTGATCAATTTTGTTTTAGATCGAGTTAGGGTTGTCCCGATACCACTTTTTTAGGACCGAGTACAAATACCAATACTTTTTTTTAAGTAGTCTCAGATACCGAATACCGATACTTTTTTTAAATGTGTCCCCAAATGCAGCCATGTCTCCCACATATTGCAGCCATGTATGTCCCCCACATATTGCAGCCATGTATGTCCCCCACATATTGCAGCCATGTCCTGTCCCCCATATTGCAGCCATGTCCTGTCCCCCATATTGCAGCCATGTCCTGTCCCCCATATTGCAGCCATGTCCTGTCCCCCATATTGCAGCCATGTCCTGTCCCCCATATTGCAGCCATGTCCTGTCCCCCATACCTGTAGATATGATGCCGCCGCCGCTGCCGCATACCGCAGTTAATCCCCCTGCATTATAGCGTAGCGCGCATTACAAGCTTTCGTTCTGAATACTTGTAATGCCTGTGCCGCCATGTATAGACACTACCCTTCTCAGGATTGGAGGGATCCGTTCAATCCTGAGCAAGGGGGAGTGTCTATATGCAGATTCGTGCATAGACACTCCCCCTTCCTCGGGATTGAACGGATCTGTCAAATCCCGAGAAGGGGAGTGTCAATACATGGCGGCGCGGGCATTACAAGTATTCAAAACGAAAGCTTGTAATGCGCGCTACGCTACATTGCAGGGGGATTAACGGCGGTATGCGGCAGCGGCGGCGGCATCATATCAACAAGTATGAGGGACAGGCAATGGCTGCAATATGGGGGGGGGGGGGGGAAGTATTCCATTTTAGTATCGGGGGTATTTGCGGGAGTACAAGTACTCCCACAAATACTCGGCATTGGTCCCGATACCGATACTAGTATCGGTATCGGGACAACCCTAGATCGAGTCAAAGAAAAAGTAATCAGAACAGAAGTTTTAGCTCAGGGATCCTCAAACTATGGCCCTCCAGCTGTTGTAGAACTACACATCCCATGAGGCATTGTAACACAATGACATTCACAGACATGACTAAGCATGATGGGAATTGTAGTTCCTGAACAACTGGAGGGCTGTAGTTTGAAGACCCTTGTTTTAGCTATTCGATTGTGTATGGATTTGGTTGATCATTCTGATCAAATTGCACAATCAATCGAAAAAATACATGAAAAAAAAAAATAGAAATACAGTAAAACCTTGGTTTGAGAGTAACTTGTTTTAAAAGCATTTTGCAAGACAAGCTACATTTTTTAATACATTTTGCCTTGATATACAAGCGATGTCTTAATATAAGAGTAGCGTCATGTCACAACCGAGTATAACATAGAAAAGAGGTGTCTCTAATGCCGCGTACACACGGTCGTTTTTTGCGATGAAAAAAAACAACGTTTTTTGTGAAGTAAAAAACGATGTTTTTGAAACGTCACTTTCAAAGACGATGTTGCATACACACCATCGTTTTTTTTCACAAAAAGCGAGGTTACGTTCATCACTCTTTTCCATTGAAGCTCGCTTCATAACTAGCTTCTGGGCATGCGCGGGTTGAAAAAGGTCGTTTTAAACTACGTTTTTGCTACACACGGTGACTTTTTGTGAAGGAAAAAACGACGTTTTGAAAAACGACACAAAAAATTCAAGCATGTTGGAATTTTTTTTTGGTCGTTTTTTTTAAGACAAAAAACGACGTTTTGCCCACACACGATCAATTTAAATGACGTTTTAAAAAACAACGTTTTTTTTCATCGCAAAAAACGACCGTGTGTACGCGGCATAAGTGTAGCAATATGGTTACATTTAATTAGGGTACAACATTTAGCAACTTATTGCTACACTTAGAGGTGCCTCTCTTCTCTTTTATACCCTGTAAAAAAAAAATGCTTTGCTATACAAGTGCTTTGGATTACAAGCATGTTTCTGGAACTAATTACGCTCGCAAACCAAGGTTTTACTGTAAGAATAGAGTATGGCCATCTTAAAGGCAGGTGCATTTTTTGCGGGTTTTTTTTGAGCCCTACTACAGAACTATACAATATTAGAACTGCTAGAATGCATGTTTTAATGAAAGCATATCAGAGTCCAGCAAGGTGCATCTTTGAGGCACTTCCATCAAAACATGCGTTCTAATAGAGTTCAATGCATGCCTATATACGTGCAAAAAACTGCAACGCACAGAAAACGCACCACACGAGTGAACTGGCCCTAAAGAATATTATGCAGTCAGACTGTACGGCGTGTGGTCAGTTTAATGTTAGCCATACGTAATATAGGCGCTTTCAATAAATTAACTATTTATTTTCTGGTCGATCTCCCCTGACAGAACTAATGGGTCTATACCCATTAGATCGATATGATCCACTCTCCTGCGTTTAGCATATCGATCTAATGGGAATAGACCAATTATTACTGTCAGGGGAGATCGATCAGATCTATTTCCACCAATTTAACCTCAAGATCGGATTAAATCGAAATACAATAGTATTTATGAACAAAGTACATGTGCTATCAGTGCAAAATTAAAGTTGATGTCACAATGTAGAGTATAAGATTTCCTATCATCTGTGCCCAGTCTTGCCACACAGAGTTAATCCAGATCTGAGAAATCCTCTTTAATGTTCAGTGAAAATTAACAGACTTCCAGATAAAAACCCTGTCTAAATAAAAAGTCAGTTTCTCTCTTCTTGCTTTGAGTGACAGGTTATTTACATATCTAGCTTGGACATGATTATCATATGTTATGTTATGTTATGTTTATCATAACATGAGGTATAAAAAGTGAGAAATCCACCCCTCCCCCACATAACACATCCTGGTAATATACAACGAACTTTGGATCACCTCATGTTATGATAAACATAACATATGATAAACATGTCCAAGCTAGATATGTAAATAACCTGTCACTCAAAGCAAGAAGACAGAAACTGACTTTTTATTTAGGCAGGTTTTTATCTGGAATTCTGTTAATTCCCACTGAACATTAAAAGAGGATTACTCAGCGCTGGATTAACTCTGTGTGGCAAGACTGGGCACAGATGATAGGAAATCTTATACTCTACATTGTGACATCAACTTTAAGCATAATTTTGACCCCGGCTGATTGACTCCAATCAAAATCAATCTGAAAATAAGTTATGGCTATTCAATGGCTTGTGGATTCAATAACAAAAAAAAAAAATAATAATAATAATATTATATATATATATATATATATATATATATATATATATATATATATATATATATATATATATATATATATACACATATATATATATATATATATATATATATATATATATATATATATATATAAGTGCATATGGCCACAATTAAAGCAGGATTCCACCCGCAAATTATTATTTATTTTTATAAAAGTCTTTTTTTTTTAAGGGGCTTTCTCCCTGGTGTGGAGTGTCGTGCTTGCCCCCTCCCTTGGACTACAGATGAGTCAGGATGCCCACTAACACACAGCTCCCACTATGTGACTCTCCCGTAGTCCAAGGGAGGGGGCCAGCACAACACTCCACACCAGGGTAAAAGCCTTGCATTACGGTGTGTAGTTACAGACAGAAGAACAGGAAGTGAGGATTTCTCAGAAGAAATAAGGACATTTAAAAGCAAAATGGAAGGATAAGGTAAGTGGAGGACTGTCACTACACTAAGGTAAAGGAAGCCATTTAGGAAAAAACAATTGTACCTTTACAACCCCTTTAAGCACCAAGTCATAGTGTGAAACGTGTCAGTTGTATCCTGTTTGCTGTGGAATGTACCCTGTGATTCTGTTTTAACAATAAAAAGCAATATTTTTGGATTGCGGCTGTCCAGACATCCTCTTGTTTACACTGTGGAACTATCATGCTGGAAAACCAGCATCCAATCAGTGTTCGCAGCCAATGGTGGCAAGCGACGATCAGGGGCGCACCATGTCAGAGTATAATGCAATGTCTCAGTGGGATGTGGGGGTATGTCAGGTTTTTCTCCATTGTGTGTACTCTGCTTAAATCATTCACAATGGAAGGTCTGGTTATTTAATTGTTTGTAATTAAATAGAGCATCAATCAAATAAAAGAAAGCATGTATGGCCACCACTAAGGAGACTATACACCATGCATAGTGTACACATGCAGCTTGCAGAAGGGACTGTACAATCAGATTGTATATAGTGTATGGTCAGCCTAGGTTGGCCTCCGGTGACAGTTATCCACAAAGACAGACACACTTGTCAAGCCCTGGCTTCCTTCTACACAGAGAAAGTAATAAGAGAACACAAAACACGTGATCAGCACATATACAAAGACGAAGGATCTGGTGACAGAGTCCTGAGGACCAGTGACAACCCTGAGAAGGTGTCACCCGTATAAGATCCTGCAGAGTTGTCACCCTCAGGGTACGGATAAAACCTGAGCCCCGGTCACCTGTACACAGACAGCACAACATTCCCCCTCCCTGCGAGCCTACAGCGCCCCCACCTGCGAGCCTTTCTCTCTAATAATTGCCCCTCCGGTGTTTATACACCTCCCCTTCTGTCAACACTTGCCCCTCCCCCAGGACGAATTGCCCCACCTTGGTGCACGGCCACATTGCACCCGTGGCCGTCACAATAGACCAGAGGGTTTTCGGCCCAGCCCCTCTCATCCGAGCACACGCAGCAGCCTCCAACCATCTCCTTCATCCTCCCATGGAGCCGACGCTCTCCCCGGGGCCAGGCGGCCGACCTGCTTAAAACACTGCGCACGCGCAGCTTCTCCACACAACGCTCAGAGAGCGGTTACATTGGGCATAAGCCCAGCGTACCGCGCGTGCGTGCCGTGCGAGGTAAGCAGAGTAGCGCATGCGTAGAACGCTTTTCACGCAGCAGAGAAATAACGCGCAGGCGCAGTGGGCTTTTCAGAACCCGCTCGCTGTTTCATTCTAATGTTTCACGGATTGTACTGGTAGGTAGTTTAGGCGGGCGGTAACTTATAAAATCAGTTGTGACTGCAAATCAGTTCACAGTGTTTTAGTTTGTGTACAAGGAACGCTTAACCACTTCAGCCCCGGAATGTTTTACCCCCTTAACCACTTAAGACGCGGACCTTTAGGTAGGTTTCCTGGCCAGTTTTTGCAATTTGGCACTGTGTCGCTTTAACTGACAATTGCGCGGTCGTGCGACGTGGCTCCCAAACAAAATTGGCGTCCTTTCTTTTGGTGGTATTTGATCACCTCTGCGGTTTTTATTTTTTGCGCTTTAAACAAAAATAGAGCAACAATTTTGAAAAAAATGCAATATTTTTTACTTTTTGCTATAATAAATATCCCCCAAAAATATATAAAAAAATGTTTTTTTTCCTCAGTTTAGGCCGAAACTTATTCTTCTACCTATTTTTGGTAAAAAAAAAATTGCAATAAGCGCTTATCGATTGGCTTGCGCAAAATTGATAGCGTTTAAAAAATAGGGGATAGTTTTATTGCATTTTTTTTTTAACTACTAATGGCGGCGATCAGCGTTTTTTTTCGTGACTGCGACATTATGGCGGACACTTTGGACAATTTTGACAAATTTTTGGGACCATTGTCATTTTCACAGCAAAAAAATGCATTAAAAATGCATTGTTTACTGTGAAAATGACAATTGCAGTTTGGGAGTTAACCACAAGGGGGCGCTGAAGGGGTTAGGTGTGACCTCATCTGTGTTTCTAATTGTAGGGGGGTGTGGCTGTAGGTGTGATGTCATTGATTGTGTTTCCCTATATTAGGGAACACACGATCGATGACGGCGCCACAGTGAAGAACGGGGAATCTGTGTTTACACACAGCTCTCCCCATTCTTCAACTCCGGGGACCGATTGCGGGACTCCAGCGGCGATTGGGTCCCGCAGGCGCGGTCACGGAACTTCGGACCAGGTCGCGGGCGCGCGCCCGCGACGCACGGCTGGGCACCTAAATTGGACGTACCTGTACGTGCTTGTGCCCAGCCGTGCCATTCTGCCGACGTATATGTGCAGGAGGCGGTGCAGGAGGCGGTCCTTAAGTGGTTAAAGTGGTAGTAAACTCTGTACTACCATTTTCACTGTAACCTGTACGGTTTAGGAGATATTCCCCTCGCAATGCGTCGCTGACTGCAGCGGCGCAAGCGCAGCAGGGATCTTCAGCTAAAGGGCCGGCAGCCGCCGGACAGAAGTCTCCCGCGCGCATGCGGACAGACGTCATCGCCGCTCCAGTCAATCACAGCGCTGGAGCGGCGATACCCGGAAGACACGCCGAGGCAAGATGACATCTCCCTCAGGCGTGGACCAGGTAAGTTCCCCTAACCTCGTTCCAAGGTAAGTATTTCATAATAAGCTAGTATGCAGTGCATACTAGCTCATTATGGCTTTTGCTTTTCAGGTAAAAAAACAGCAGCGGCTTTACTACCGCTTTATTGACCAGGTCAATTTTTGTGATACGGCACTGCATTGATTTAACTGACAATTGCGCAGCGATGTTGTACCCAAATAAAATTGATGTATTTTTTTCCCCACAAATAGGACTTTCTTTTGGTGGTATGTGATCACCCCTGCGGTTTTAATTTTTTGTTTGAAAAAAAAAAAAACTATATGTTCAACTTTCTGCTATAAAACACATCCAATAAAAAAAATGTAAAAGAATAAAATTTCTTCATCAATTTAGGCCAATATGTATTCAGCTACATATTTTTGGTAAAAAAAAAAACACAAAAAGCATATATTGATTGGTTTGCACAAAAGTTATCACGTCTACAAACTATGGGATAGATTTATGGCATTTTTATTTATTTATTTTACTAGTAATGGCTGCGATCAGCGATTTTTATCAGGACGGCGACATTGCGGCAGACAAATCGTACACCTAACTGACACTTTTGACACTTTTTGGGGGAGCAGTGACTTTATTACAGTGATCAGTGCTAAAAATATGCACTGTTATTGTACTAATGACACTGGCAGGGAAGGGGTTAACATCAGGGGCGATCAAAGGGTTACGTTTGTCCCTAGTTGGTGTTTGCTAACTGTGTTGGGGATGGTCTGACTGGATGAAGACAGAGATCTGTGTTCCTGGACGTGCTGATTGGCTCCCCCTCCTAGATAGCAAGTAATTGTGATGCAGGTTTGAAAATTACTGTATTTATCGGCGTATACCGCACGCTTTTTTCCCCTTAAAATAAGGGGAAATCGTGGGTGCGCGATATACGCCGACAGTTTGAACTGAGCCGCCGACGTATACTGAGTGCAGTACACTCGGGTACATTCGGCAAGGCTTCGCTCGTGCTCACGCATAAACGTCACAAAGCGTGAGCATGAGCGAAGTCGAGCCTGGCCGAATGTACCCGAGTGTACTGCACTCGGTATATGTCGGCGGAGGCGTTCAAACTGAGCGGGGGAAGCGGGGATTCGACTCGAGACATCGCTGGAGAAGCCGGGAGGACACCGAAGACGGACGCCGGACCGGACAAGGCCGCCGATGGACGCCGCGCAAGACACCAAAACTGTAAGTACTAAATGTTTTTTGACAGGAATTTCGATCGACATTAGGGGTGCCCGCTATACGCGGGAGTGCGCAATACCCCGATAAATACAGTACCTGCTAAGCTATTGCTAGACTTGCCAGGCTTCGAAAATCCTCATTGTATGACTCCAGATCAACTTTCTTTGCAAAGATTCTGCAAGTCTCCTGCAAGTTCTGGTTCAGTTATGTTGTGCAATAGTCATCCCACCACAGGGGTCACTGTGGCTGAATTTTCTTGCTGTAGACTTGCAGAGCTCTTGCTGTAGACTCACCACTGCGACTTTGCTCTTGCTAGAGACTTGCCACGCAAATTTGCTACAAATTGAAAAAATATCAACTAGAAGTTGTGCTTCAAGTGCTCTGCAAGTGTACAACATGCCAGTGAAAATGGGCAGCAAGTGTTGATAGAATTTAACACTGCCACAAATTTGTGGCAAGGTATCTTTGCTATCTGGGATCTTATGCCTCGTACACACGATCCGATTATCGGATGATAAAAATCGCTTTCGGATTGATCCTTCGATAATCTGATCGTTAGTACACAGCTTTCGACAGCCGATCACGACAGTCCGTACAACAATATCCAAAGGGACAAACATGAAAACTTTGTTTGGAAGACAGCCCATTGTACAACAATCGTTTATTCAGTACAGTATGCGTCAGCTAAAAATCGATAGATAAACACCACACATGATCGGAAACACAAAAAATTAACCAGAAGGAGATGGCAGAATGTAAACAATGTTCGTACGGCGTATATACATTCCTTGTGTAAGGTTCTCTGTTCGTTAAGTGTGTGAAAAGAAACGTGCAGAGAGCAATTCACGAATATGCCTGTACACTAAGGCCGCGTACACACGATCAAATCTGTCTGCTGGAAACGGTCTGCTAGACCGTCCCAGCAGACAGATTCGATCGTGTGTACGGGCAAGCCGACGGATATGGCCACCCGACAGATTTCAAAGCATGCTTTGAAATCTATGGGGTGGGAACCCGTCCGCCCGACATGTCTGCTGGTTAGTACACTTACCAGCAGACATGTCGTCTCGCACCGGCGCCGAATGGATTCGGCGCATGCGCGGAAGTGTTTTACTTCCTGGTGCGGTGACGTGGCGGCGTCAACGTCACCGACACGTCAGCGCGCCGTCTGCTGGCGGGGATTTTGGTTTGTTCGAGGGAGACCGTTTTGAACAAATCTATTGCCTCGTGTGTACGAGGCCTAAGAACGGATATCCAAAAGGCGTGGCACACAGGGGTCACACGTATTTGACATCATTTCCGATACATAGCTACGCACACAGGAAGGTTTTTCCAGAATTGTGCAACAAAAATCATACTTTTCGCAGAGCAAATTTTGCATTGTTGTAGTCGATATTAGTTTTATGCAACCAAATGCGAACGATATGTCGTACGACTGGCAGTAGGGTTGCCACCTTTTCTTCAAGCCAAACCCGAACACAGCGCAATTTTTAATTAATTTTTTGCAGTAAAGACTATAGGATTATAAAATATCTGGGACACATTTGGGTGCCCCAAGGAGAGTAGTAATGTAGCGCACAGAGCGCGCCAGTGGGTGTAGCCAAATTACCCTTGCTGACACCATCACCCCACCCTTCTGTGATGCCAAACCTGCCCCCAAACAGCTGCCCACAGTGGCTGGTCTGAATAATGTGTCTGGGTTTCAGATGGACTGTCTGGGTGAATCCTGGACAGGTGGCAACCCTTACTGGCAGGTGTAAATGGACTTGTGTATGTTTACATCCACCTGTCCCTAATCCTATCCAGTCTGAAAAAAAAAGGCAAGGGGATCCTTTCTCCTCCATCTAGGCAGATCAGATGAGAGGGCAATCAGATGTAAACAGACTACAGAGTCTGTTTACACACGGCTGCCCATAGAGCAGAGAGGGCTTTGTCCTCTACAGAAATTGAGCGTATATGGCCCACTCTGCTCTGATTAGCAGGAGATCTGTGAGCTGATCCCCTGCTGATAGGAACAGAGTCTGCCTCATGTGAAAGGGGCCCAACTGTGGCAGGTATCATTCAATGCATGTAGCTATTTTGGGATATTCATGGATTTAGTTCTGCTTTAACAACTTCAATACAGGGCACTTACGCACCTTCCCGCCCAGGCCAATTTTCAGCTTTCAGCACTTTGAATGACAATTGCGCGGTCATGCTACACTGTACACAGACAAAATTGGCTTTTTTTTCCCCCCACAAATAGAGCTTTTTTTTGGTGGTATTTGATCACCTCTGCGTTTGTTTTTTTTTGCGCAACAACTAAAAAAAGACGTTACGTTTTTATTTTTTTCTGTTAATTTTTTTGTAAATACGTTTTCTCTTTCAATTACGGGCACTGATATGGCGGCACTGATGGTCACCGATGAGGTGGCACTGATGGACACTGATGAGGTAGTACTGATGGTCACCGATGAGGTGGCACTGATGGGCACTGATTGGCGGCACTGATGGGCAATCATAGGCAGCACTGATGGGCACTCATAGGCAGCACAGATGGGCACTTATGGGTGGCACTGATGGATACTTATGGGTGGCACAGATGGGAACTGATAGGTGGGCACTGGGCATGGATGGGCACTGATGGACACTGTGGGGTGGCACTGATGGACACTGAGGGGTGGCACTGATGGATCCATGTTGCCAGTCAGTGCCCACTGATTGGCATCGTTTTTTTTTAACTGCCCTTTTTTTATTTTTTTTACTGCCTTTTTTTTATTTTTTTTGCATCTGTTTTTGTATGTCTTGAAAATAAATAGACTTTTATTCTTTACACCTATACCAAAAAACTAAGGGGCACCTGTAGCTAAAGACAAACTTTGCAGATTTGACTAAAGTTGGATAATGCTCTTGCAATAGGTGTAGGCCATGTGTATATCATCTGAAGCCTGGCCGGGCAACTCCCAGAGATGGCATTTTTCTGTCCTACCTTGTTGCTATAATGTTGCTAAGACAATCATGTGTTAAACACTAAGCACGTGGGCCAAATGCAAAGGGGGTGCAAAGGTCAGAGCTGAGGAGGGGTGGAAGTGAGATTTGGACAGCCTGTGAGGCAGAGCTGAATAGCACACCCCTAAACGCAGCACCATGTATGCAGCGCACTCCTCAACTCTGGACATAGCGCACCTCTAAACCAGTGGCGGCTGGTCCTCAACATATTTGAGGGGGCGCAAACAAAAAAAAAACAATTGCAGCCTCACTGTGCCCATCAAATTCAGCCACTGTGCCTATCAAATGCAGCCACTGGGCCCATCAAATGCAGCCACTGTGCCATCAATTGTCACCACTGTGCCATGCCATCAAACGCTGCCACTGTGCCATGCTATCAAACGCAGCCACTGTGCCCTTAATTGTCACCACTGTGCCATGCCATCAAATGCAGTCACTGTGCCATGCCATTAAACCAGGGGTCCTCAAACTATGGCCCTCCAGTTGTTTAGGAACTACATTTCCCATCATGCTCAGTCATGCCTGTGAATGTCAGAGTTTCACAATGCCTCATGGGATTTGTAGTTCCGCAACAGCTGGAGGGCCGTAGTTTGAGGATGCCTGCATTAAACACAGCCACTGTGCAATCAATTGTCACCACTGTGCCATGCCATCAAATTAAGCCACTGTGCCATGCCAGCAAACGCAGCCACTGTGCCATCAATTGTCACCACTGTGCCATGCCATCA
Source organism: Rana kukunoris (assembly GCA_029574335.1). Lineage (NCBI taxonomy): Eukaryota > Metazoa > Chordata > Amphibia > Anura > Ranidae > Rana > Rana kukunoris. The sequence goes on from CM056060.1 coordinate 49,232,229, forward strand.
AACGCAGCCACTGTGCCATCAATTGTCACCACTGTGCCATGCCATCAAACGCAGCCACTGTGCCATCCCATCAACTGTCGCCACTGTGCCAATTGTCGCCACTGTGCCCTTTAATTGTCGCCACTGTGCCCATTGATGCCACTGTGCCCATTGTCGCTGCTGTGTCCTGTAAAATGCCCCTCCCCGCCCCGGAACTTACCTTTCTGGGGGTCAGCCATCCTCCTTCCACGTCCCTCGATGTCTTCTCCCACCCTTGATGAAGCTTCAGCCAATCAGGTTATTAGAACCGGTGAACCTGATTGGCTGAGGCGCCTGTCAGTCTTTTTCAAGGAACGCACCCCCCGTACGTCCCTTAGATAAGTTTCCTGGAAACATAATACAGCCTGAGGGCTGTACTTGGAAAGTCTATCAGAGCCAGAGCTAAGCCTAGAGCTACTGTGACAAGGAAGGGAGTTTAACTTGGCTGGGAGTGTCTTAGCAACATTCTAGCAACAAGACAGAATGAGATGATGCCATCTCTGGGAGTTTTCAGGTACATACAGGGTCGTTTGAAGGAATTTGGGGGCCTCTTCCCCAGTCCCCTATCAGATAGTGACCGGGCTGGGCCGGGCACCATGCGGTACAGGAGATTCAGTTTCCTGTCTTTCCGGCCGGACTGAAAGGAAGTGTGCACTCAGTGTGCACTTCCTGTCAGTCCGGCCGGGAACAGGAAACTGAATCTCCTGTACCACACATGGTACCCGGCTGGACTGACAGGACTCCAGGAGGAAAGAAGAGGAGCTTGGCCACGCTACATTCTGGGAAGGAGAAGTTGGGGGCCCAAGGCCAGCTCGGGGGCCCCAAGCAATTGTTTGTTTTGCCTGTCCTGTAGCGACGGGCCTGGGTACATAAATGGCCTACATCTATAGTAAGGACATTATTTAAAGGGGTTGTAAAGGTACATGTTTTTTCACCTTAATGCATTCTATGCATTAAGGTGAAAACACATCTGATGACGCCTCGAAAGTCCCGCGTCGTGAACATGCTGGCTTCTCGGCTCTTCCCGCCTCATTGTATGATTGATAGCAGGTCAGCCATTGGCTCCTGCTGCTATCAATCAATTCAATGACGCGGAGTGCTGGGGGTGGGGCCGAGTGATGCGGGAATTACAGGAGTGCGCCCGCAAGCTAACCCCCTTGTGTAAGCGCTTCTCAGAAAGGGGTTAGCTCTTGTGGGGAGGAGCCGAGACAGCCGTCGAGGGACCCCAGAAGGCGAGGATCGGGGCCACTCTGTGCAAAACGAGCTGCACAGTGGCGGTAAGTATGATATGTTTGTTTTTGTTTTTTAAAAGGAACCTTTACATCCCCTTTAACTTTGGTCAAATAGTCTGAATGGAAAACTCCCAGGATGTTGCTAAAAGAAGCATAGCTGTTACTGCTCAGAGATGCTGCATCAGGGGAGAGAAAGCACATGTGAGGGTCTTTAAAACACTCCTGTGATGTTGGTGAACAATAACGCTTGGCTTCTCATAGCAACGTCCTAGAAGTTTTCTGGTCAGGCTTCGTGAGATATCTAAATGGCCTAAACCTATAGCAAGGGCAACATCAAATTTTGATCAAAGCTGCACAGCTTGATTTTATCTACAAATGCCTCTTATCTGCATAGGCAGGTTCCTGATACAGGTGAACTATGCCTTAGAATGTTCATATAGGTATTTTTATGTGCCTGGAACTGGGTGCTGTTATCAGCTATGTTCTGAGAATTTGAAAGACAACAAATGGTTGTAACAAAGTGCACTTTAACGACTTCCCAAAGGCCTACCTGATGGCCTACCGCAGATGTACTGTGGCAGATATGTACCTGTCCCATACCTCCCAACTGTCCCTGATTTTGAGGGACTGTCCCTGATTTGGAGCAATGTCCCTCTTTCCCTCATTGTCCTCATTTGTCCCTCATTTTGGTCTGATCTATATAGATGTATATAAAATGCATGTTTTATCTATCAAAAAGTGTTTCCCAGTGCTAAACCTTTCATCTGATTTGTAAATTGATGCATCTCTAAATTCCAAAACCAATATAAAGGCATAGTAGTGGTAAAAAAAAAAGCACTTGTGGCTTTAACCAATCACATGTTTTTGTGCAATTCTCCTTTAAGGGGCGTGGCAAGGGGTGTGTGCTTTGCCTGCATACTTTTGCTAATAGGTGTCCCTCATTCCCATCTCAGAAAGTTGGGAGGTATGCTGTCCTGTACGTCATTTTTTTTTATATATATAAATTCTTTATTTTTCATAGAGTTCACATTACTATTCTTTACAATCTTACAATGTCTTCTTATAACATCCTTAATACTGTACTTCTATCTAACTTTATACATTATATTGCCTCTTGAACAGCTCATTGACTCAGTGTGAGTTCTCTTTTCCTTCTTTACCCCCACGCCCTTTCTAAATAAAAAAGAGAAGGAGGAAGAGTGAAACCCCCCTTCCCCAGCACATCCCTCCTCCCCCCTCTCAGCCGACCTCATTACCCTCTTACCCAAGGGTGTCAAACTCAATTTCATCATGGGCCGCATCAGCATTATGATTGTCCTCAAAAGGGCCGGTTGTATCTGTAAGATTAGATGTCCAGCACATACCCTCTCCACTTTAGATTAGATGTCAAGAGCCACCCCACCATCAGAAGTTGAGTCCCCCACTCTCCCTTACATCACAGTGCACTAGGGCTGCGCATCTTCACCGGTCTCACGATTTGATGCGATTACGATTATCAAGTCCCCGATTCCATTCGATTTCGCGATGCATCACAATGCATCACGATTGCAGCGCAAGTGCGCATGGCTCTCCTCCTAAAATACTAAAGGAGATGATCAGAGACTGCAGACGTGGTACAGGAGATGATCAGAGACTGCTGACATGCTACAGGAGATGATCAGAGACTGCAGACATGCTACAGGAGATGATCAGAGACTGCAGACATGCTACAGGAGATGATCAGAGACTGCAGACAAAGTACAGGAGATGTTCAGAGACTGCAGACGTGGTACAGGAGATGATCAGAGACTGCTGACATGCTACACGAGATGATCAGAGACTGCAGACATGCTATAGGAGATGATCAGAGACTGCAGACATGCTATAGGAGATGATCAGAGACTGCAGACATGCTATAGGAGATGATCAGAGACTGCAGACATGCTACAGGAGATAATCAGAGACTGCAGACATGCTACAGGAGATGATCAGAGACTGCAGACAAAGTACAGGAAATGATCAGGAAGAGCGACATTTATTGATTTTTAAAGTGTTGTCAGTGAGAGCCCCTCACCCGGTACCTGTAGAGCTTACCTTACCTTTTTAAATGTATTTATGAGCTGTTTTTAATTACAGGATACTTCACACTCACTGACAAATATTTCACAATAATGAACAATGTGTCCTACTTTATTTGACTTCCACAGAAAGATAAAACATATGTGTCACATCGTTTTCAATTTTCTATACAGGTTTGCCTTAGGCAAAAAAACAGCATGTGTTACATTCTAGAATTCCCTTTACCAAGTGGAAAAATAACATTGAAAAAAAAAACTGAAAACCTTGAGCAACCCAAAAAAAAATTAAAATAACTCCTTCTGCTCTTATAGCCATTAAAGGCTTAGCTCTGACCCAATACAAAATGCTTGACTCTGAACTTTTCGCAAAATCAACTAAACGGACTTTGGGGTGTGCATAAGAGGACCCGGTCACCAATGGATTTTTGTAAGTGAGAGCCCCTCACCCTGGTACCTGTACAGCGGGGAGCCCGGTTGTCAGTGAGGTGTACACAGGCTGTGCTCCTCCCGCCTCCATCCCTCTCCTCTCCTCCTCAGATCATCCGGTACGGCCCTCTCCGCTCTCAGGAACTCCATCCAGGGATCACAGGGGGCGGGAACACGTGACGTCAGGACAGAAGGACTGGAGCGTGTACAGGTGGAAATGCCCACATCACTATCCGGACCTCTGAGCAGAGTATGCGCCGTCAAATCAAGTCCTGTGAGAGGAGCTGTGCGAGTCATTCAATCACTGCCAACTGATGTGAGAGCTCAGAGCATAGAGGAGAGAGGCGGGCCGGGAAATCACATGAGCGCAGCATATAAACACTAGGAAATTAGGTAACGGCTGCAAGAAGCTCTCCCGGAGGGGGCAGGCGAGAAATCGATTATTACGATTGCATGCATCGGTGGCGCATTGGGGACACCCGAATCGCAATGCACCGATGCAGCGATTAAATTCGGCACCCCTACAGTGCACCCCCTTTCCTTATGCTGCTTCTGGGAAGAAGCTGGATGCATTGCTTGAAAGCAGAAAGTAAGAGTCTGGAGTAAGACCAGAGGAGGGCTGGAGCTCTCCTGCATCTGCAGGAGAAGTGTGAGGGCCACATGAAATGGCTTGGCGGGCCCGATTCGGCCGCGGGCCTTGTGTTTGCCACCTATGCTCTTACCTATCTGCTCTCCCTATATGCCAGATAAGAGGCCCATGTACCTCCCATCTTGATCTTTCATCGCCAGAGTAATATTCTCCATTTGTTGGATTTCTGCGATTCTAGCGAACCAATGTGCTCTAGTTGGAGGAGTATCCATTTTCCACAGGTTAGGGATACACGCCCTTGCTGCTATAAGAGGGTGTCTCAGCAAAGAGTTTTTATATATTTCCACTTATATAGGAATGTCAAATAACAAAAGAGGTGCCGGTCTACAGTGCCTTGCAAAAGTATTCGGCCCCTTGAACTTTGCGACCTTTTGCCATATTTCAGGCTTCAAACATAAAGATACAGTGGGACACAATCATGAAGTGGAACGAAATGTATTGGATATTTTAAACTTTTTTAACAAATAAAAAATTGAAAAATTGGGCGTGCAAATTTTTTTTAAATTTCTTTTTTTTTGTAGGGGGGCCAAGGCCCCCCGGATGGCAACCCCATTTTTTTTAATAAGAATATTTTAATTTTTTTTTTTATATATATATATTTTTTGTTTGTTTTTATTAAAGGGCCCAGAGGTCCCCAGGGCCCTGGATGGCAACCCCCCCCTTTTTTTTTTTTATAAATGGGTTAGGGGGACGGCACCCCTGCTCCCCTAATGGAGCGGCTGCCGCTGTTAAAAGCGAAGTCCTGGGTAGAATACTGTATGTCCCAGGACTAGTTTGAAGTTGGCTATTATTCAGAGTCCATTAGATGATCTTCTATATGGGAATCCAATCCACATATGGATAATGTCGCCCCCGTATGGCCAGTAGTTATATAAATCCGGTGTGCTGTAGCATGAGCTAGCCTCGACCTATTTATGAATGGTGTAATGGGCCACTACATGTGATTAGTAGCATTTGAAGTCCACAAGGGTGTCTTGTATGAGAACAGCCCCCATATATGCAGCATGGAGTCAGAGTGAATAATGGCATGTTTATCAAACATTAGATATAACTGGAAAACTCCCAGGGAGAGGTGCACTTGTCATCACATATGGTACTCTTTTAACTCATAACATGGCATCTTCTACCCTCCTTTTGTTGGCAACTTGATAGACACAGGAGAACTCCTCCAAATGAGTGGTATGTGGTTCATTATTGCCCAATGTGGGAGCCATAAGTTTTTATCAAGGATGGATTAAGCCTTTTAGCACTCAAATAAAGAAAGTGTACCTAGCCATCCATGTGAATTTTGAAAAGTCCAAGCTACACTTGTAACATTTGAAGTTTTTGAGTCCATATCCAGAGAGATCTTAGTCCCTATAGTTTAGAAGAGGTAGGGAAGAAGGTATTCCAGAGGCTGGCAGCATGAGTGCAAAGTTTGCCACCTAACCAGTTTTGCCAGTCATGTCGTCTGCTTCAGAGGCAACTGTTCCAATTCTTGGATTTAGAGGTGTATAAAGAAGAAGACCGTTTTAGGATATACAGTTATTTTAAACCGACTAATAGAAATTAGCAGGGCTTTTTTTCTGGGGGAACTTGGTGGAACTCAGTTCCACCACCTTTGGCTCAGACCCTTTGGTGCCCGCTCACCACAATCACTTGTGAACACAGAAGTCTGGTTTCTGTGTTTACAAGTGACTGCTTTGTAACCCCTGAACTCTGCACACTGTATGTAATGCAATTCTGGTATTTAATGGCCCTTTAAGACCCTTCTACTGTTTGTGAAATCTGAACGGGTCGTGGTTGAGTTCCTGCACCTATTTTCTGAGAAAAAAAGCTCTGGAAATTAGTATATCCCTCTGGACAGTTGCCATTATAGGACATTATTATCCAATATGTCGAGGGGTCAGTTCAATCATCTAAGGAGCAATTGCTCCTCAGAGTCTGAGTATATCCTAAATTGAGAGATTTTTTGCAAAAGGGATACTAAAAGGAGGTGATAGAAGGGGAAATTCAAAACAGGAATTTGGATAGGAACTCATTGGTGTCTGAATCAAAGAGAATGAATTAGAGTAAACATGAATACAAGATAATATGCACCGTACCATGCCGCATGCCCTCAACATGGGGGGGTAGGTGTTTGGGGCAGGGGGCGCCCTGCGGCCTCCCCACCCCAAATTACTGTGTCCCCATGTTGATGGGGACAAGGGCCTCTTCTCGACAACCCTGGCTGTTGGTTGTCGGGGTCTGCGGGCGGGGAGCTTATCGGAATCTGGGAGCCCCCTTTAACAAGGGGCCCCCCAGATCCTGCCTCCCACCCTACGTGAATGAGTATGGAGTACATCGTACCCCTACCCATTCACCTGGAGGAAAAAAAATAAAAAATAAAAACACACTACACAGGTTTAAAAAATTAATTATTAGGCAGCGCCGGTGGTCTTCTTCCGACTGTGGGGGTCTCTTCTTCTGCTCTCAGGTGCCTTCTTCCTTCTGCTGTACTTCACCGCTGTCTTCTTGCAGCTCTTTTACCAGCGGGGGGGGGGGGGGGGGCCCGGTCTTCTGTCGTTTTTTCCGGTGTCATTCTGCTGGGCTTCTCTGCTGTCTTCTTGCAGCTCTTTTACCAGCGGGGGGCCTGGTCTACTGCCTTCTTCTTTCCTCTTCTCTTCTTCGATGTTGACACGTCGCTTACTCCCGCTGTAATGCCGGGTATGTGGCTTTCACAGATTTATATAGGCCTCTTATGACTCCACAGTCCCATCATGCTCTGGGTGGTGATGACATAAGGGGGCGGATATCACTGGGTGACCCAGTGATATCATAGCATATGCTATATGTATGCTGTATTCTGCCGATGAGGGTCCCCCCCAGCGGATAATGCCCCCCCCCTGTATTGCGCAGGGGAGGCGCTTGCGCAGTACGAACCACAACGGGGCCGCCACGCCAGGGGGCAGTGCAGAGGCAGGGCAGCTAAAATCTCAGAATTTTCACATCAAAAGCATGTCGGTTTTGGACATATCAGGGACAGATGTAAAAAAAAAAAACACAGATTTTTACATACTGTCCCTGGTTTTATTGAGCCTGGCAACCCTGATGGGGCCGCCAGTGGCATGGGGCCCTTGGGCAGTGCCCGAGAGTCCCAATGGTCAGTCCGCCCTTGGCAGGGTGTACCAAGATGGACGTCCTGATGTGCAACCGCTGACGGTAACAGAAAATTTCACTTCTGTTACCGAATGTGACGGCTCCGGTCACTGATCCTGATGTGCCCTGCACCCCTGCCAGCTTATCTAGTTTCACTGCTTGAGGACTCGCTTTCCGCTCCGCTCGCTGACATCTGGTTGGCAGCAATGCCGCCTTTCCCAGGTATCAGATTAGGCATCGGGAGCATTTGTGCAAATGCTCGCTATCAGGACAACCCTACAAGATTCCCACAGCTTTCTCCCATTTTTTATTGGAAAAAGGGACTTTTTATTTTATTTGCATTTGCTGCAATAAAATGGGTGTAAACCTATTGTATGCACCCAAAAAGACATGTACCACAGTAATGTATCCATAGGTCTAAAGCAAATTCATGTACTTTTAACTATAAGTTCTGTTCCTCCATGCCTGTGTTCACACTGATGCAATGTCAGTTATTGCATATGATTAGCACCGCCTTGCTGTGCAGATCACATGCGATGTCTGTGCGATGTGAATTCTCAGCCATGACTGAATTTGCATTGCATTTCGACTCGTGCAGGACCCCTTTTTTTTGTCCACACCATAATCGGATCACATGGGTGTTCATGCAAACCGATCTGGTGGTATCATTAACTTTGTATTGACACCTGCAGTGGTTTGCAGAGGGTAGTGTGAACCGCTGGCGATTCAGGTGCTATGAGGGAACCCACACTTGATTCGCAAGGTTTCCCGCATCGCACCGGTGTAAACCAAGCCTCTGCCTGCAAACTAGTGCCGATCATGACATCAGCAGACTCGACTCTCATCTCTACACTCCCCCCAGCAAGCATATTATCGCAGCGTGCACAGCAGTTTGATCAGTCCTCTATGTGTCCTTTTACAGTGTTTTAAGCCCCGTACACACGATCCGAAAATCATACGAAAAATGCGATCGTACGATAAATCGGATTGTTAGTGCAGAGCTTTCAAGAGCCGATCATGACAGTTCATCCAATATAATTCTATCGGACAAGCATGGGAAAAAAAGTTGTACGATTTTAATTTAATCAGTACAGCTGTCGTTCAAAAATGCAATACAAATGCATTACAACACATGACATCACTTCCGAATTTTTATTCTGTCGTACAAGAATTTTCGTGACTTTAGTAAACTCTGAGATTAGCATGCAAAAAAAATGGAAGATCATTCGTCCGATAATCTCATTGTGTGTACCGGGCATTAGGCTCCTATGTTATGGTCTGTGCTCAGCTCCATACTTGATTTCTTCAGACTCACTGGTGCTTCTTTGGATGTCTGTACTGACCGTGAAGCGGCATGATTCCCTGTCGGCTGACCACGCCCCCTTACGAGTACCGACCAATAGGAAGGCGTGGAAGGCACCACCTGATTTATACTGGGCCAATGAGGATATGGCAAGGAGCAGCCAATCAAGGGATCGCAGGTGGAGATAACTGTTACGGAAAGCTGTACACACGCACTCCTCTCTCATGAGAGAAATAATACCATCTGTAATGGCCCATACACACGATCCGAATATCGGACGAAAACGATCGTCCGATGATGGATCGTACGATTTTCGGATCGTGTGTACACTACTTTCGACAGCCGATCACGACCGTTCATCCGATTAAATTCGATCGGACAAGCGGGAAAATTTTTCTCGTCCGATCGTCCGATTTTCGTTTAGTCAGTACAGCCGTCGTCCGACAATACAATACAAATACATTACAACACGTGACATCACTTCCGATCGTTTTTTTCTATCGTACGAGAATTTTGTGAGTTTAAAAACCTATTTTATTTTACTCGCGATTATTAAGCGAAAAAAGTCGTACGATCCGTCGGCCGATATTCGGATCGTTTGTATGGGCCATTAGTCTAAGGAGCGGGGTCGTGGTGACACTTTTTTTAATGTGTCGCTCTGAAAGCATGAAAGAAAGCAGGGAGGGTTAAACAATGCTGGATTCATCTTTCTTTACAGGACTGGGGAAAGGTGGCTTAATTTTCTTGTTCAGGTTTACAACCACTTTAAAAGAGTACAGTGGAGCCTTGGATTACGGGCATAATCCGTTCCAGGAGAATGCTTGTAATCCAAAGCACTGGCATATTAAAGCAAGTTTCCCCATAGAAGTCAATGGAAACAAAGATAATTTGTTCCATATTGACTTCTATTGTATGCAGTACCGCATGTGGCCAGTCAGAAACGGCTCGGAGAGGCGTTTCCTGGTGTTTGCGAATGTTTCCGAGGGGCTTCGAGTACATCGGACCACCAGCGCCCTGCCACCTCTGGCCAAATGAAGAACTGCGGAGGCTTGAATTCTGCTTGTATTGCGAAACACTCGTTAACCATGTTACTCGCAATCCGAGGTATCCGAGGTATTACAGTATAAAAAAAAACATTTATACTCACCAAGGTTGATGCAGCATCGATCTGATACTGCATCTGTCCCCTCTCGGGTCTACAGTGAGAACTGAGAAATCAAACACAGCTGATCACTCAGTTCTCCCTACTGCTCTGAGCAGAGAGTCATGACTATCAATCACCGGCTCACTGCTCTGCCCCTCCAGCACTCACTGGAGTGCTGGGCTGTGGAGGGGGCAGAAGGGGCTAACTCAGGCTTTAAGCAGATCGCTGAGTTTGGTATCGATTTACTCAGCGTAACATCATCTTTCACATTATACAAAAAAATTGGGCTAACTTAAAGTGTTCGTTAACCAAAATAAATAAATGGATCCTGGTACCTTAAAGCATATTTTACAGCACAGTGCTTGTGCTGTGTCATTTGGCCCCCTGTAACACCAAAAATACCTGGCTGATCCTGTCTGGCTATACCCTTCCCTCTGTACTTTGACTATGATGTATCAGGGCTGCTGAGCCCTGACACTGTTGTCTAAATATGTGCTTCCGTCATACGCAGCCTGCTCTCCTGTGTTTCCTCTGTACTCACCCCCCCTCCCTGTCTGCTCTTACCAATTTTGTAGAAGTGGATAAACAACCATTTTAAGGGCACTTTCACACTGGGGCATTGGGGGAATCGGCAGCAACCATAGTTTTAGTGAGCTTTGTGGACACTAGCAGGGCGCTTGTAACCCCCGCTAGCGGCCAAAAAGGGTTAAAAGCGCCCTCAAAGACTCTGCTTGCAAGTTTTTTTTTAAAGTCCTGCAAGCGCACAGCTCCAGTGTGAAAGCACTTAGGTTTTCACACTGAAGTGGGAGGAGAGGTGCTTTACAGACGCTTTGCAGGCGCTATTTGTAGCTTTAAATCGCCTGTAAAGCGCCTCAGTGTGAAAGTGGCCTAAGAGTTTTTTTTATTCATGAAAGTTTCTTTCCAAAAAACACGTTTGAAAAATTGCTGCGCAAATACCGTGTGACATAAAAAGTTGCAATGACCATCATTTTATTCCCTAGGGTGTCTGCTAAAACAGTTGACTTACGGACGCCCGAGTTACGAACTTCTCCTACTTACGAACCAGGCGCTGCAGGGACCCTCTGCCACTTTCTCGGACCGTCTGCTGTTCTGCGCATGCGCGGCCAGGCGGAGCCTCGGGAAATGTCCGTAATTGGACGCGCATGTGCAGAACGGCATTCAACGGAACATTGGAAAACATGAAAAACATGAAAATGTCTGTAATTGCCGCTCTGTGCATGCGCGACCGACTTACGAAAATTTCCGATCGACAAACAGGAAGAAAGTCCCTAACGTGTTCGTAACTCGGAGACCCCCTGTATATAATTTTTGGGGGATATGAGTAATTCTCTAGCAAAAAAATTATGGTTTTAACATGTAGAAGAGAAGTGTCAGAATTGGCCTGGGTGTCAAGTGGATAATTACCATAAGTAACTAATACACAGATAATTATTATATATTGTTTTTAAGGTAATTTACAAATTTCTGAAGTTTGAAGTTATAACTTTCACAGTAAATTATTATGTTCCATATAGCAGACATCCCTACCTGCAAAAATGTATTTCAGGGAGCTGGGCGTGGCTTAAATCGTGCTACATATTGCGCGTGACTTAAATGGGGTGTGGTTTTATAGAGTCTGAGATTACTTACATGCAGAATGTAGTCATCTTAAATAGGGAATGTACAGTGCGGAGTGTATGGAGGTGGATATGATGTGCAGGAGAGGAGTGAGGAGTGTATGGCGGTGGGTATAATGTGCAGGAGAGGAGTGAGGAGTGTATGGAGGTGGGTATAATGTGCAGGAGAGGAGTGAGGAGTGTATGGCGGTGGGTATAATGTGCAGGAGAGGAGTGAGGAGTGTATGGCGGTGGGTATAATGTGCAGGAGAGGAGTGCGGAGTGTATGGAGGTGGGTATAATGTGCAGGAGAGGAGTGAGGAGTGTATGGAAGTGGGTATAATGTGCAGGAGAGGAGTGAGGAGTGTATGGAGGTGGGTATAATGTGCAGGAAAGGAGTGCGGAGTGTATGGAGGTGGGTATGATGTGCAGGAGAGGAGTGAGGAGTGTATGGCGGTGGGTATAATGTGCAGGAGAGGAGTGAGGAGTGTATGGAGGTGGGTATAATGTGCAGGAGAGGAGTGAGGAGTGTATGGAGGTGGGTATGATGTGCAGGAGAGGAGTGCGGAGTGTATGGCGGTGGGTATAATGTGCAGGAGAGGAGTGCGGAGTGTATGGCAGTGGGTATAATGTGCAGGAGAGGAGTGAGGAGTGTATGGCGGTGGGTATAATGTGCAGGAGAGGAGTGAGGAGTGTATGGCGGTGGGTATAATGTGCAGGAGAGGAGTGAGGAGTGTATGGAGGTGGGTATAATGTGCAGGAGAGGAGTGAGGAGTGTATGGAGGTGGGTATGATGTGCAGGAGAGGAGTGCGGAGTGTATGGCGGTGGGTATAATGTGCAGGAGAGGAGTGCGGAGTGTATGGCGGTGGGTATAATGTGCAGGAAAGGAGTGAGGAGTGTATGGCGGTGGGTATAATGTGCAGGAGAGGAGTGAGGAGTGTATGGAGGTGGGTATAATGTGCAGGAGAGGAGTGTGGAGTGTATGGCAGTGGGTATAATGTGCAGGAGAGGAGTGAGGAGTGTATGGCGGTGGGTATAATGTGCAGGAGAGGAGTGAGGAGTGTATGGCGGTGGGTATAATGTGCAGGAGAGGAGTGAGGAGTGTATGGAGGTGGGTATTTTGTGCAGGAGAGGAGTGAGGAGTGTATGGTGGTGGGTATAATGTGCAGGAGAGAAGTGCGGAGTGTATGGAGGTGGGTATAATGTGCAGGAGAGGAGTGCGGAGTGTATGGAAGTGGGTATAATGTGCAGGAGAGGGGTGAGGAGTGTATGACGGTGGGTATAATGTGCAGGAGAGGAGTGCGGAGTGTATGGAGGTGGGTATAATGTGCAGGAGAGGAGTGCGGAGTGTATGGAGGTGGGTATAATGTGCAGGAGAGGAGTGAGGAGTGTATGGCGGTGGGTATAATGTGAAGGAGAGGAGTGAGGAGTGTATGGCGGTGGGTATAATGTGCAGGAGAGGAGTGAGGAGTGTATGGCGGTGGTATAATGCGCAGGAGAGGAGTGCGGAGTGTATGGAGGTGGGTATAATGTGCAGGAGAGGAGTGCGGAGTGTATGGAGGTAGGTATAATGTGCAGGAGAGGAGTGCGGAGTGTATGGAGGTGGGTATAATGTGCAGGAGAGGAGTGAGGAGTGTATGGAAGTGGGTATAATGTGCAGGAGAGGAGTGAGGAGCGTATGGCGGTGGGTATAATGTGCAGGAGAGGAGTGTGGAGTGTATGGAGGTAGGTATAATGTGCAGGAGAGGAGTGCGGAGTGTATGGAGGTGGGTATAATGTGCAGGAGAGGAGTGAGGAGTGTATGGAAGTGGGTATAATGTGCAGGAGAGGAGTGAGGAGTGTATGGAGGTGGGTATAATGTGCAGGAGAGGAGTGCGGAGTGTATGGCGGTGGGTATAATGTGCAGGAGAGGAGTGAGGAGTGTAGGGAGGTGGGTATAATGTGCAGGAGAGGAGTGAGGAGTGTATGGAGGTGGGTATAATGTGCAGGAGAGGAGTGCGGAGTGTATGGCGGTGGGTATAATGTGCAGGAGAGGAGTGAGGAGTGTATGGCGGTGGGTATAATGTGCAGGAGAGGAGTGAGGAGTGTATGACGGTGGGTATAATGTGCAGGAGAGGAGTGAGGAGTGTATGGAGGTGGGTATAATGTGCAGGAGAGGAGTGAGGAGTGTATGGAGGTGGGTATAATGTGCAGGAGAGGAGTGCGGAGTGTATGGCGGTGGGTATAATGTGCAGGAGAGGAGTGAGGAGTGTATGGCGGTGGGTATAATGTGCAGGAGAGGAGTGCGGAGTGTATGGCAGTGGGTATAATGTGCAGGAGAGGAGTGAGGAGTGTATGGCGGTGGGTATAATGTGCAGGAGAGGAGTGAGGAGTGTATGGCGGTGGGTATAATGTGCAGGAGAGAAGTGAGGAGTGTATGGAGGTGGGTATTTTGTGCAGGAGAGGAGTGAGGAGTGTATGGTGGTGGGTATAATGTGCAGGAGAGAAGTGCGGAGTGTATGGAAGTGGGTATAATGTGCAGGAGAGGAGTGCGGAGTGTATGGAAGTGGGTATAATGTGCAGGAGAGGGGTGAGGAGTGTATGACGGTGGGTATAATGTGCAGGAGAGGAGTGCGGAGTGTATGGAGGTGGGTATAATGTGCAGGAGAGGAGTGCGGAGTGTATGGAGGTGGGTATAATGTGCAGGAGAGGAGTGAGGAGTGTATGGCGGTGGGTATAATGTGCAGGAGAGGAGTGAGGAGTGTATGGCGGTGGGTATAATGTGCAGGAGAGGAGTGAGGAGTGTATGGCGGTGGTATAATGCGCAGGAGAGGAGTGCGGAGTGTATGGAGGTGGGTATAATGTGCAGGAGAGGAGTGCGGAGTGTATGGAGGTAGGTATAATGTGCAGGAGAGGAGTGCGGAGTGTATGGAGGTGGGTATAATGTGCAGGAGAGGAGTGAGGAGTGTTTGGAAGTGGGTATAATGTGCAGGAGAGGAGTGAGGAGTGTATGGCGGTGGGTATAATGTGCAGGAGAGGAGTGCGGAGTGTATGGAGGTAGGTATAATGTGCAGGAGAGGAGTGCGGAGTGTATGGAGGTGGGTATAATGTGCAGGAGAGGAGTGAGGAGTGTATGGAAGTGGGTATAATGTGCAGGAGAGGAGTGAGGAGTGTATGGAGGTGGGTATAATGTGCAGGAGAGGAGTGCGGAGTGTATGGCGGTGGGTATAATGTGCAGGAGAGGAGTGAGGAGTGTAGGGAGGTGGGTATAATGTGCAGGAGAGGAGTGAGGAGTGTATGGAGGTGGGTATAATGTGCAGGAGAGGAGTGAGGAGTGTATGGCGGTGGGTATAATGTGAAGGAGAGGAGTGAGGAGTGTATGGCGGTGGGTATAATGTGCAGGAGAGGAGTGAGGAGTGTATGGCGGTGGGTATAATGTGCAGGAGAGGAGTGAGGAGTGTATGGAGGTGGGTATAATGTGCAGGAGAGGAGTGAGGAGTGTATGGAGGTGGGTATAATGTGCAGGAGAGGAGTGAGGAGTGTATGGCGGTGGGTATAATGTGCAGGAGAGGAGTGTATGGCGGTGGGTATAATGTGCAGGAGAGGAGTGAGGAGTGTATGGCGGTGGGTATAATGTGCAGGAGAGGAGTGAGGAGTGTATGGAGGTTGGTATAATGTGCAGGAGAGGAGTGCGGAGTGTATGGCGGTGGGTATAATGTGCAGGAGAGGAGTGAGGAGTGTATGGCGGTGGGTATAATGTGCAGGAGAGGAGTGAGGAGTGTATGGCGGTGGTATAATGCGCAGGAGAGGAGTGCGGAGTGTATGGAGGTGGGTATAATGTGCAGGAGAGGAGTGCGGAGTGTATGGAGGTAGGTATAATGTGCAGGAGAGGAGTGCGGAGTGTATGGAGGTGGGTATAATGTGCAGGAGAGGAGTGAGGAGTGTTTGGAAGTGGGTATAATGTGCAGGAGAGGAGTGAGGAGTGTATGGCGGTGGGTATAATGTGCAGGAGAGGAGTGCGGAGTGTATGGAGGTAGGTATAATGTGCAGGAGAGGAGTGCGGAGTGTATGGAGGTGGGTATAATGTGCAGGAGAGGAGTGAGGAGTGTATGGAAGTGGGTATAATGTGCAGGAGAGGAGTGAGGAGTGTATGGAGGTGGGTATAATGTGCAGGAGAGGAGTGCGGAGTGTATGGCGGTGGGTATAATGTGCAGGAGAGGAGTGAGGAGTGTAGGGAGGTGGGTATAATGTGCAGGAGAGGAGTGAGGAGTGTATGGAGGTGGGTATAATGTGCAGGAGAGGAGTGCGGAGTGTATGGCGGTGGGTATAATGTGCAGGAGAGGAGTGAGGAGTGTATGGCGGTGGGTATAATGTGCAGGAGAGGAGTGAGGAGTGTATGGCGGTGGGTATAATGTGCAGGAGAGGGGTGAGGAGTGTATGGCGGTGGGTATAATGTGCAGGAGAGGGGTGAGGAGTGTATGGCGGTGGGTATAATGTGCAGGAGAGGAGTGAGGAGTGTATGGAGGTGGGTATAATGTGCAGGAGAGGAGTGAGGAGTGTATGGAGGTGGGTATAATGTGCAGGAGAGGAGTGAGGAGTGTATGGCGGTGGGTATAATGTGCAGGAGAGGAGTGTATGGCGGTGGGTATAATGTGCAGGAGAGGAGTGAGGAGTGTATGGCGGTGGGTATAATGTGCAGGAGAGGAGTGAGGAGTGTATGGAGGTTGGTATAATGTGCAGGAGAGGAGTGCGGAGTGTATGGCGGTGGGTATAATGTGCAGGAGAGGAGTGAGGAGTGTATGGCGGTGGGTATAATGTGCAGGAGAGGAGTGAGGAGTGTATGGCGGTGGGTATAATGTGCAGGAGAGGAGTGAGGAGTGTATGGCGGTGGGTATAATGTGCAGGAGAGGAGTGAGGAGTGTATGGAGGTGGGTATAATGTGCAGGAGAGGAGTGCGGAGTGTATGGCGGTGGGTATAATGTGCAGGAGAGGAGTGCGGAGTGTATGGCGGTGGGTATAATGTGCAGGAGAGGAGTGAGGAGTGTATGGCGGTGGGTATAATGTGCAGGAGAGGAGTGCGGAGTGTATGGAAGTGGGTATAATGTGCAGGAGAGGAGTGAGGAGTGTATGGAGGTGGGTATAATGTGCAGGAGAGGAGTGCGGAGTGTATGGCGGTGGGTATAATGTGCAGGAGAGGAGTGAGGAGTGTATGGCGGTGGGTATAATGTGCAGGAGAGGAGTGTATGGCGGTGGGTATAATGTGCAGGAGAGGAGTGAGGAGTGTATGGCGGTGGGTATAATGTGCAGGAGAGGAGTGAGGAGTGTATGGCGGTGGGTATAATGTGCAGGAGAGGAGTGAGGAGTGTATGGCGGTGGGTATAATGTGCAGGAGAGGAGTGAGGAGTGTATGGCGGTGGGTATAATGTGCAGGAGAGGAGTGAGGAGTGTATGGCGGTGGGTATAATGTGCAGGAGAGGAGTGAGGAGTGTATGGCGGTGGTATAATGTGCAGGAGAGGAGTGAGGAGTGTATGGCGGTGGGTATAATGTGCAGGAGAGGAGTGAGGAGTGTATGGAGGTGGGTATAATGTGCAGGAGAGGAGTGAGGAGTGTATGGCGGTGGGTATAATGTGCAGGAGAGGAGTGAGGAGTGTATGGCGGTGGGTATAATGTGCAGGAGAGGAGTGAGGAGTGTATGGCGGTGGGTATAATGTGCAGGAGAGGAGTGAGGAGTGTATGGAGGTGGGTATAATGTGCAGGAGAGGAGTGCGGAGTGTATGGCGGTGGGTATAATGTGCAGGAGAGGAGTGAGGAGTGTATGGCGGTGGGTATAATGTGCAGGAGAGGAGTGAGGAGTGTATGGAGGTGGGTATAATGTGCAGGAGAGGAGTGCGGAGTGTATGGCAGTGGGTATAATGTGCAGGAGAGGAGTGCGGAGTGTATGGCGGTGGGTATAATGTGCAGGAGAGGAGTGAGGAGTGTATGGAGGTGGGTATAATGTGCAGGAGAGGAGTGCGGAGTGTATGGCGGTGGGTATAATGTGCAGGAGAGGAGTGCGGAGTGTATGGCGGTGGGTATAATGTGCAGGAGAGGAGTGTATGGCGGTGGGTATAATGTGCAGGAGAGGAGTGAGGAGTGTATGGAGGTGGGTATAATGTGCAGGAGAGGAGTGCGGAGTGTATGGCGGTGGGTATAATGTGCAGGAGAGGAGTGAGGAGTGTATGGCGGTGGGTATAATGTGCAGGAGAGGAGTGAGGAGTGTATGGAGGTGGGTATAATGTGCAGGAGAGGAGTGCGGAGTGTATGGCGGTGGGTATAATGTGCAGGAGAGGAGTGCGGAGTGTATGGCGGTGGGTATAATGTGCAGGAGAGGAGTGAGGAGTGTATGGCGGTGGGTATAATGTGCAGGAGAGGAGTGAGGAGTGTATGGCGGTGGGTATAATGTGCAGGAGAGGAGTGAGGAGTGTATGGCGGTGGGTATAATGTGCAGGAGAGGAGTGAGGAGTGTATGGAGGTGGGTATAATGTGCAGGAGAGGAGTGCGGAGTGTATGGCGGTGGGTATAATGTGCAGGAGAGGAGTGAGGAGTGTATGGCGGTGGGTATAATGTGCAGGAGAGGAGTGAGGAGTGTATGGCGGTGGGTATAATGTGCAGGAGAGGAGTGAGGAGTGTATGGCGGTGGGTATAATGTGCAGGAGAGGAGTGAGGAGTGTATGGCGGTGGGTATAATGTGCAGGAGAGGAGTGAGGAGTGTATGGAGGTGGGTATAATGTGCAGGAGAGGAGTGAGGAGTGTATGGCGGTGGGTATAATGTGCAGGAGAGGAGTGAGGAGTGTAGAGTGTACAACAGGGAGTAGTATGTGCAGGACAGTGTCAGTAGTTCTTTATTTTTACTATTTTGTCATTTACAATTTTATTTTTTAAATTATTTTTTACAATTTTTTTTATTCATCTATTTTCGCAATGATTGAGGGTGGGGGTAGTGGACAATGTGAGTAGAGCAGCGTGTCAGTAGTTTTTTTGTTTTTATTATATTCTCTATTATTGACAATGTTGTTGTTTATTATTTTCTGTAAATAATTGTTTTAAACATTTTTTTCACAGTGCTTCTGGGGAAGGGGTGGTGATGGTGTCAGTAGGGCAGTGGATGATGTCAGTAGTTTTCATTTTTACATATTGTTTTTTTACAATTACATTTTTTTTTAATGCTTTTTGGGGGGAGGGGATTGGGGCAGTGGGTAGTGTTGGTAGGGCAGGGGGGTGGTGTTAGTAGTTTTTTATTTTATATATTTTTTTATAATTTTATTTTTTATAATTTTTGTTTGCAATTTCATTTTTTTTATATTTTTTGCATTTTTTTTTAATCAGCCCCGTGGGTGGGCTTTGGTGAGATATCAGGGGTCTAAACAGTCCCCTGACATCTCCCCTTTGAGACAGAGAACGGGACTGAGGACACAGGTTCCCCAGTCCCTTTCTCAGCTTTAAAGATGAATGGACAGGAGACAAAGGCTCCTGTTCAGTTTACACAGGACACAGGAGCGATCTCGGCCAGAGGGGGGGGAGGGGGTCTGCTGCGGGGGCTTCGACGTAAGGTCAGTAATTCATAATGAGCTAGTATGCTATGCCTTTGTCTTGCAGGTTTTTTTTTCTAGGGTTTACAACCACTTTAAGAGGGCTGGGCTGGAAGGGAGCACACCCCCTTCTATGACATGACACTGCAGTGAGTGGACAGCCTCCACTGCAGCATTTTTATTGAACAGCTTGGACCACATAGGCGTGTGCAAGGGGTGTGCCAGGTGTGCCTAGGCACACCCTAATCCTGGGGTTGGCAACTTGTCAATGGTGGGCAGGTGACAGGCAAGGCCACCATCAGGAATTATGGGGCCCCTTACACAGCTTCAGGCATGGGCCCCCCGGAGCAGAGAACGGGGGGGGGGGGGGTTGCCGTCTGAAATTGAGGAGCGGGGGGGGGGGGGGGGTTGCGCCGCGAATTGAGAAGCGGCGGGGCCCTTTACATAACAAAGAAGAAATAAAAAAAATATATATATAAAAAAAGGGGGGTAGCCATCCGGGGCCCTGGGCCCTTTAATAAAAAGAAAAAAAGAGAGAGATTTTTCTTTTTTAAAAGGGTGGTTGCCATCTGGGGCGCTTTAATTTTATTTATTTTTTTAAGAAATTACAAAAAAGGGGGGGGTTTCCATCCGGGACCTCTGGGCCTCTAAAAAAAAAAAAAAGAAAAAAAATTGGTCCTTTAATAAAAAATTGAATAAAAATATATTAAAAAATATATTTTTTATATAAAAAATAAATCAAAAAAGAGGGGGTTGCCATCTGGGGCCCTGGGGGCCTCCGGGCCCCTGGGGACCTCTGGACCCCTAAAAAAAATATATATATATATATTTCTTTTTAGGGGGATCCCATCCGGGCCTCTTACAGGTGTACTGCCTGTACCCCCCTGGTGGCGGCTCTGGTGACAGGTAAACCACAATCCTTCCTTGCCGACCCTTTAGAACCTGGACAGGAGAGGCGGTGGGGGGTGGAATTTAGTGGAACCGATCTGTATTTTCTTCCTGCAGCAGCTGAAAGTAGGCTTCTCCTCTTCTCCCTTTTGTCAACATTCAGCTGCCACAGGAGGAAAATATAGGGGATCGGTACTAATATATGCCAAAAAAGACAAAAGAAAAGAAATCACCGCTCCAGATGAGACCTGTAGACGATCAAGGATAATTAGATTACCAAGGTGCTGGCGATGCAAATAGCAATGATGATGAAGAAAAGAGGGAAGGACGGCCACACTCCAAGGATTTTCAAACGAAAAAAGTTGTCTTTATTGTAAATCCAAAAACATGTCACAGCAATCACAGAAAACAGGACAGCCGACGCGTTTCGCACTCGATCAGTGCTTAGTCATGGCTATGGTATGGTGCGCTAACACGAAAACATTTATACTAAACCCCAAAATACCAAATAAAACATGTGACTCCCTTCAGCCTATAGCAACTTAGGGCCAGATTCAGGTAGATCAGAGCATCTTTGCTCTGGAGTAACGCTTCTCATTTACGTTACTCTGACGACCCTTTCAGCGCAAGTACTGTTATTCACATAGCAGTTGCGCGTAAACTTGCGCCAGAGTAACGATAATGCGCTGGCGTAACCCGACGCAAGTGGAAGTGGGTGTGATCACATGTAAATGATGGGCGGAGCCCAGCGCAGAGGCTTACGTTCAGCGCATCATCCACAGGGCATGCGCAGTGAGTGCGGCTCCACTCGCCCCCTTGTGCGCATGCTCACAACTTCCGTCGGCACCACTTCACGGGAAACGTCAGCGCAATGCCTTCCGTTGGGCGCTTAAAAGCGCAGGCGGAAACGCCATTCCGGCGCAAAATTATTTCCGTTTCCCCCCACCCCAGGGAAGATACTTTTGTGCTGTGATGGCTGCTCCCGCTACCCCCAGAGAGAGGAGGAACCAGGAGGTCTCAGTGATCATCTCCGCTATGGAGACATTTAATCATTTCCTCCATGGCAAAAAAAAGCCGTAAGACCAGCCGGGAGAGGAAGCAGGGCATCCTGGACACCATTGCTGGCCGGGTCAATATTTTGGGGTACTCCACCCGGACTGCTGCTGACATCCAAAAAAAAATAAATGATCTGCGGCGCAAGGTCCGTGGCAAGGTTAGCACCATCAGGAGGCATGAGAGGGGCACAGGTGGTGGTCCCCCATGTCCGGTCACCCTGACCGTGGAGGAGGAGGTGGTCTCTCGCTGCCTGGAGAGGGAGCAGGTGGAGGGGGTCCCTGGCTATGACTCCGTGGAGGAAGGCTCCAGGACAGGTAAGTGTTTTTTATCCCCTATTTGATGTGTTGCATTTGGGGGGGGGGGGGTACATGTGCCAAGTGTGTGGGACCACCAACATGTGTTTGCTTTGTGTCATCCACAGATGACGGAGCTGGGCCATCATCTGTCGGCGGCCAGTCCACCCCATCCCCCCCACGCCATCCTGTGCACGAGCCCCTGGGTGGTGAAGAGGTGGAGGAGGAGAGTGGCCACACCACACCTGCCGAGGTGGTTGTGGAGGATCCTGCTGTGGCAGAGCAGGACTTTTCCTTAGTGTTGGAGGTCTCCTCCCCTTCTCCTGGGCCGTCTGTCATCCCCTCCCCCATCCTTGGAAGCCCCTCAAGGGCGACTCCATCCCCCCGGGGACAACCATCTTCTGGCCCCAGGAAGGCGACCCAGAAGACCAGGGGGGTGTCGGATCTTGTCCAGGGCCAGTTGGCAAGGGATCACGCCAGACAGACCCAACAAATGGGGGACATAGTTGGGCACTTGGAGAAAGTGGCTGACAGCCTGTGCTCCGTTGGCCAGATAAGCAACGCAGTGCAGGATGTGAGTTGCAACTGCGCTGCAGTGGTGACCAGTTTGGGGGAGGTGCAGGGGGATATTAGGCACCTCACTGCAGCCGTCCAGGCCAACATTGCTGCCATCCATGGAAACAGTGCTGCCATCCGGGACCAGGGGAGGCTGAGTCGGCGGGCCCAACACTACCAAGTGACCCGGCAGCTGAGGATGCAGGGCCAGACAAACAATTACCTCGGCCGGATAGCCATGGCCTTGGAGGGCATGCAGGCCACACCTGCCAGGAGTGGCCCACCCGGGGATCAGCCACCTCCAGATGCCCCCCCACCCCCACCCACTCCATCCAGGCAGCTGAGGAGCCAGAGAGGTTCGGCAAGAAGGAGCCCCCGGCATCCCGATGATTTGTTTTTTATTTTATTTGGATTTATACTCAGGTTATGAGTTTTTTATTTTATTTGGATTTATACTCAGGTTATGAGTTTTTTATTTTATTGATACTGCACACGTTGCAGTGTGAATGGTGTGTGAATGTGAGAGGGTGGCACTCCTGACAGTAAGGGGTGTCACCCTCGGCCGTGGTGGTGAAGTTAACCCCACGGCTGTATGAATGACGTGTGAAAGGTGTATGAATGGACAGTGACATCATTGGGGCCTTGACGCTGGCGTTTGCTGCTCCCAAGTCCTACATGCTGGACTTGGGCTAATCCAATGCGATGTGCATGTGGTGTGTGTGATCTAGGGACATCAGTGGTGTACACGCGTGCATTGTCTGTGTGATTAATGTTTTGGTTTAGTGTCCAAAGATGCCTACGGCGAGGACCATCCTGACTGCTCTTCCATCAGCAGACTGGGTCTCCTCTGGCAGATGGGGACTGTGTGGGTCGGGGGTCAGGTCATCACGTATGTCAATCTGCAGGCCTTTTCTCATAGCAAAGTTGTGCAGAATGCAACATGCACCGATGATCTGACACACAAAGGTAGGGGAATACAATAGGGTCCCCCCAGACTTATCCAGGCAGCGGAAACGGGACTTCAGGAGCCCGAATGTTTGCTCCACCACTGCACGGGTTTTGATGTGTGCTTCATTGTATTTTCTCTCTCCTCTGGTTTGGGGGTTCCGGAAAGGAGTCATGAGATGGGGTCCCAGTGCATATGCAGAGTCACCTGTAAGGTAAAAGACAGGAGGATGTTAGTCATGCATGTACCACTTTTGATGTGCATCACGGGAGGGGATAGTCATGCCTGCCACCCATGTCACTCACCAACCAGCCAGCTGTCCCCATACATGTTCTGTTCGAATTCTGCTGGGATGGGGCTCTGATTGTATATGAAGCTGTCATGGCTGGACCCGGGGTGTTTGGCACGGACGTGCCATATGAGGCGTTGGGCATCGGCTATCACCTGTACGTTGATGGAGTGCCAATGCTTACGATTGTGGTATATGTGCTCTGTCTCCTTTGGGGGCTGGAGTGCCACATGTGTGCAATCAATGGCCCCCACAGTGCGTGGGAATCTGGCAATGTTGTAGAAATCTGTCATTGCCTTCTGACGTAGCTCCTCAGTGGTGGGTCTGATGAACTGGTTGGACATGCGTCTGAGGATTGCGGGGACAACCTGGTGCACACATCTGCTCACGGAGGACTGTGACATCCCAGCCACCACTCCACTTGTACGCTGGAATGATCCACTTGCTAGGAAATGAAGTGTTGCCAGTACCTTCACCAGTGGCTGCACTGCTTGTGAGCGGTGTGTCTTGCTGGTGATGTCACCCTGCAGGGTTGTGGTTAGTTCAAGTATTGCATCAGGGCTGAATCTGAAGAGGCGATACACCTCCTCATCCCCCATGCCAAAGAGGCTCATGCGTGTGCGGTATATCCTCTCACGTGCCCGCCTCCTTCGTTCCGGGGGACCCATCAGTAGTGCTAGGACCACGATTGCCCCTGGCATGTTGGCACACAGAGGTGTTGTCCTTGCAAGTGTGGTTGTTCAGCTTGCTCTTATCGTCGGTAACGCTGCTGTAGCTGCTCTCCTGCTGACCTGGAGATAAAGCAGCCTTTTGTAGAAATAACTTTGCGCCGGACGGACGAGATACGCGCGGCGCATGTAGCCGGCGTATGGTGCTAATCCGTTTGCGAATCGGGAAATCTCCCTCATTTGCATATTTGCAGGGGAAATCAGTAGGCGCGACTGATGCGCCAAACGAAATTATGCGCTGACGGGACTCTGGCGCCAGAAAGTTAAGCCGATCGGAAATGGCCCGTTTTCAGGCGCATCTAGTTTGGTGGGTACGGCCACATAGAAGCGACGGCGCATCTTCACAGTTCCGCGGCGCATATCGAATTACTCCAGCGCAACTCTACCTGAATCTGGCCCTTAAAGCGGATCTCCACCCTAAAGTGAAGATCCGCTGATCCGAACACTCCCCCCCTCCGGTGTCACAATTGACACCTTTCAGGGGGGAGGAGGGTGCAGATAGACATGTATAGGCATGCGCTGTAGGAAACCGGGCAGTGAAGCCGCAGCGCTTCACTTCCTGGTTCCCTCACCGTGGATGGAGGGGGGAGCAGCAGGGTGACGAGCGATCGCTCATCCTCTGCTGCGGACGGCGCTGGACTCCAGGACAGGTAAGTGTCCTAATATTAAAAGTCAGCAGCTGCAGTATTTGTTGCTGCTGGCTTTTAATATTTTTTTTTAGCTGAACCATCCGCTTTAAGGTTAATTAGTTGTGATAGACATCCTGAATGGGTGTAATCAGAGTGTCAAGTGTGTGCAGGCTGAAAGTCAACACTAACATAAAAAAGGTAACCCTTAAAGAACCTGTGTATGTGTGGATGTGAGGATTGCATGAAAATGGGAAGGGATATATATATATATATATATATATAAAGGTGAATGTGAGAGTGAATGTAAAAAATTGTGAAAAATAAAATAGACTGGATTTAAGTGTCTATATATTTATATATATATAGCCGAAATAGTGTTTAAGGTGCCGAAGCAGTCATATGGCCCACAAACCAAAATAAAAAATAAAATAAAAAAAAATAAACACAAAAACAAGAAAAAAATTATAAACACATAAAAAATAAAAAAAATAAAAAATAAAATAAACACAAAAACAAGAGAAAAAAAATTATAAACACAAAAACAGGAAAAAAATAAAAAATAAACACAAAAACAAGAGGAAAAAAAATAAACACAAAAACAAGAGAAAAAAAAAATAAAAATAAAAAATAAAATATATGTGCCGGGATATGTTCCCATATGGACCACATTGTGAACATGTTTGTGAATTAATGTCAACTTGTGAAACGAAAATAACAACGTTTCTATAATGTATACGTAATGTAATGTATACATGAAAACACGTGTCAGTGAACAGGTGTTCATGAATACAGATGTGTCTCATTCATATATTCATGTGGTCGTGAAATGGATGAAGATCAAGTGAATGAGTAAACAAATTGTTGGGGTATGGTAAAAGGATGCAGAGATATATTGATGTCCTAAGTGTAGAAGTATCTTTTTTTAAAAATGAAAAAGGTGATAGATTTACTACGGGGCACCTTTATATATAACGGCCAGGACCCAAATGTGTGCGAGTGGACGGCATGAGCAATATTAATGAACCATAGAAGAGCAATCGATCATGTCGTCCAAGTGTATCGCTTTTCAAAGGTCCGGCTGGACTGCAACTGTTATTCTGGATGTACCAGAGACTACTTGGGTGCAATCGGCATGTTTTAATGGATCTACATGTAAAAATGAACGTAATTTTAAAACGCATATAGATTTAAGACCCAGAAAAAAAGGGGGGGGGAGGAAAATCCTGTTTAAAATCACACTCAATGAGTGTGTGTGGTTAATGCATATGGGTATAAACATAGCAAGGTAACAAGAAGGGGGGAAAAAAGGGGAATGTAACAATAATGTTATGGTAATATGTTATAATGTGTATATATATAAAAAATTAAATATAAAAACAGATGAGAAAATATTTGTAGTATTTACTCTTATGTCATAGTCAGTGCATAACATCGGGCAGTCTCACTGAAGAGAAAAGACCGCACCGACTCCATACAAAAGTGACATCACACGGGCTAATTGGAAAACGGGAAGGGAGACGAGGGAAAAGGAATGGGGAAGAGGGGAGGGAAAGGGGAGAGGGAATTGAATAGTGTAGTTAGGCGAACACGGACTGAAAGGGAGAATGCCGATAATTAGTATAAAAGGGAAACCTGTAATCTAAACAGGAGAGTGGAATATTATATACGTCGGCATATCTAAAAAGGTCCCGTGTATAAACATATTCGCCTAACATAGCCCGAATGGAGCCACGAGCGCAGAACCCTGATATTATATAGGGATAAATCACAACTGGTGTTGTGTGTTTAATTTCAACATGTAATGAAGAAAAAGGGGAAGGTGAATAAAACAGATGGAAAATAATGAGAGAGGGCACAGAGGACAATGTAAAGGAATGTGTGCATATGTATGTGCGTTTGGAGCATATGTAATGTGCAAGACAAATCGCACAATAATTTCCGATATTTCGTTAAAAGGTAGAAGTGGTCTAAAAAATGCATGTATTATAATGGTACAGTACAATACAATATAGTACAATGTGGTGTAATGCCTGAGTGGTATAGTATGGGCATAACATGCATAAAGATTCATTGATTGATCACCTTAAAATAAACGAATAAACAAATAGATGAACTATAAGTACAACATTAGAAGTAGTGCATGACATATATGGGAAAAATATAATTGTGGTTTCACTCATAGAAATGGGAAACATTTGGTATTTTGGGGTTTAGTATAAATGTTTTTGTGTTAGCACCATACCATAGCCATGACTAAGCACTGATCGAGTGCGAAACGCGTCGGCTGTCCTGTTTTCTGTGATTGCTGTGACTGTACATGGTTTTGGATTTACAATAAAGACAACTTTTTTCGTTTGAAAATCCTTGGAGTGCGGCCGTCCTTCCCTCTTTTCTTCATCATCATTACTAATATATGCCACCCCTCCTTTCACTGTTCCTCTTCCTTCTGTTGCGTGGGTCCCCCATGTACTCCCTTGTTCCCCCCTTCCTCCCATTGTTTCAGGATGGAGAGCGGTGAAGAGGCCGGTAAATATGTCAAACGCATATGTGTTTGAGCTTTGGGGTGCACACCTATGTTGGACCAATATTGCTTTACCATAGGTCCAAGGCTCATTGCATCTAATTTGCATAGCAGGAGATTGTGACTGGCTCTCTGTGGGGCCGGTTCACACATCTCCACAGCGGCTCCGGTGCGAATTGTGCAGGTGTCCTGTGCATCTTTTGGTCCATTTCAGGTCAGAATCCAGCCCAAAATTTGAGCTAAAAATCGGACCTGAAGCCAGTGCCGATCCTGAGCTCCCCGGGGCCCTAAGCAAAATGACATGTCACATTAAAGTTGAGA
The DNA here is from genome assembly GCA_029574335.1 of Rana kukunoris. NCBI lineage: Eukaryota > Metazoa > Chordata > Amphibia > Anura > Ranidae > Rana > Rana kukunoris. The sequence continues at coordinate 49,259,566 of CM056060.1, forward strand.
AGAGGGGGGCTTAACCACTTCAGACCCGCGCTATAGCCGAATGACAGCTACAGCGCGGGTCTGAATATCCAACACGCCTCCAGAGCGCGCTGCGGGGAAGCCCTGTGTTGGCCGTGTCCCTTAGACACAGCCAATCACAGATCGCGGGGAACGGCCAATCAGAGTGGCCGTTTGCGATGCGATCTGTGGGCGAATGAGAGATGATCTCACAGATCATCTCTCATTGCTGTTTTTACACAGAGACAGCATCCTGTCTCTGGAGAGGAGGAGACCGATCTGTGTTCCTTGTACACAGGTACACAGATCGGTCACCCCCCCAATCACCCCCCTCCCCCACAGTTAGAACACACCTAGGATACATTTAACCCCTTCCTCACCCCCTAGTGTTAACCCCTTCAATGCCAGTCACATTTATACAGTAATTAGTGCATATTTATAGCACTGATCGCAGTATAAATGTGAATGGCGCCAAAAATGTGTCAAAAGTGTCCGATGTGTCCGCCATAACGTCGCAGTACCAATAAAAATCGCAGATCGCCGCCATTTCTAGTAAAAAAAAAATTATAAAAAATAATAATTCTGTCCCCTATTTTGTAAGCGCTATACCTTTTGCGCAAACCAGTCGCTTATTGCGATTTTATTTTTACCAAAAATATGTAGAAGAATACGTATCGGCCTAAACTGAGAAAAAAAATGTTTTTTTTTTTTTTTTTTTTTTAAATTGGGATATTTATTATAGCAACAAGTAAAAAATATTGTATTTTTTTTTTCAAAATTATCGCTCTTTTTTGTATATAGCGCAAAAAATAAAA